>CAXIEO010000016.1:0-302500 GCA_964023405.1 Apodemus agrarius | reverse complement strand
AACAGCCATGTATGCCCCGCCCACCATTACCTAGCAACAGCCTGGCATGCTCCTCCCCACCATCACCTAACAACAGCCAGATAAGCACCTACTTTCTGTTACCTAGCAACAGCTAGGTATGCCCTGCCCCACAGTTACCCAGCAACATCCATGCAAGCCCCTCCCCACCGTTACCTAGCAACAACCAGGTAGGTCTGGCACACTATAAAGGGGCTGCTTGCCCCTCCTCCCTCTCTTATTCCCCCACGCTCAGCTTCTCTCTTGCCCCTTCTTGGGCTCCCCTCCCTTCCTCTCCCCTCCCCCTCTCTCCACACTGTCATGGCGGCCTCTGCTTCTCTACTCTCTCCCTCTCTCTGCCTCTCTCTGCCTCCACTACCCTCTTGACTCCCCTCTCCACGCCCCGAATAAACTCCATTCTGTGCTACACCGTCTTGTGTCTGGTCACCTCAGGAGGAATGGATGCCTTGGCGTGGGCCCACTGAGCCACGCCCTTCCCCACACCGCCTTTAGAACACAGTCTCTCGCCTCTTTCTCTTTATATGATCACAGCACCCCTGGCCACTCTAGATCTCATCAAGTAGACAGTTGAGGTTCACCATCATGGCGGCTTTGAAGCTCGGTCTGTTTATCTAGACACTGGGGTCCTCCTTGTTGCCTTGCAGGAGTCTATGAAATCAGTTTCCCAGAAAGGGCTAGATTATGGGGTCCTGATTCACACTTTTATATTTTTATATTTAAAAAATATTTTGGCTGGGAGTGGTGGTGCACGCCTGTAGACAGAGGCAGGTGGATTTCTGAGTTTGAGGCCAGCCTGGTCTACAGAGTGAGTTCCACAACACTCAGGGCTACACAGAGAAACCCTGTCTTGAAAAAAAAATATATATATATATATATATGTGTGTGTGTGTGTGTGTGTGTGTGTATGTGTATGTGTAGTGTATGTGTGTATGTGTATATATATATATATATATATGTGTGTGTGTGTGTGTGTGTGTGTTCATATATGCATATATATTTATATAATAATATATAATATAACATATAACATATAACATAATATATAATACATAATATATGACACATAATATATAATATATAATATATAACAAATATATAGTATAATATATAAATATGCAATATATGCTATATAGTATAATATGTGATATATAATATGATATATAACATACAGTATAATATATGCTATATGATACATGATATATGATGTATGATATATAATATATGATGTATAAAACATAATATATACTATACAATATAATTTGTGATATATAATATATTACATATATTACATGTTATGTGTTATGTGTTATATGTTATGTTATATATTATATTTCTAAAATCTGTTTATTGGAGTCTGTGCATGTACTAGCTTTCCCCCCAGACCTTAAATGTGTTGGGGGACTATGCCTGACCAAATAGACGTTCAAATGTTGAGGGTCTGGGTGGGTCCAAACCAGGTCTAGAGACTCCTCCATAGTCTGCCTCTTGCCCCCCTCTCATTTCCCTCCTCACCAGGGGTCGTATTTTCCTTCCTGACTGTAATCAATATGGCCGCCCAGTGGCTTCGTTCCACAGAGATCAAAGATCTTAGTAAGCTTCACCTTGTTTTCTCACCTTGGTCTGGGAGGGGCAAATTGCTAGTTAGCCTGGGGTGACCACGCCCAATCCACAGATGAGAACAAGGGCCGGGACTGAAGAACTGACTCGCGGGTGGAGGGAGCACCTGATGGCCGCCCGCCAGGGAAGCGTGGCCTCCTAATGACTGTGTGGGCAACATGGATTTCCCAGAATGCATTTCCACCGTGAGTGAAAATGGCCTCCACCTCCACTCTTTCCTCCAAAGTGACTCCCACTGTTGACTTCTTCCCATCTCTGCATAGGGTTGTCAGTGTTGTGTTTTACCACTTGGAAATTGTTGTTAAGATTGTTCTTATTATAATTATTATTGCTATTGTTATTACTATTATTATTATGTTATCAATATTATTATGTTATCATTACTATTATGTTATTACTATTATCTTATTATTATTATGTTATCACTATTATTACGTTATCATTATTATTATGTTATTACTATTATGTTATCATTATTATTATCTTATTATTATGTTATCACTATTATTATGTTATCATTACTATTATGTTATTACTATTATCTTATTATTATGTTATCACTATTATTATGTTATCATTATTTTATTATTATGTTATCATTACTATTATGTAATCATTATTATTATGTTATCACTATTATGTTATCATTATTATTATGTTATTATTATTGAGTGTGTTATTATTAAATACATTGTAATTATTTATATTATTATTATTATTATTATTATTATTATTAACTATATGATAACAACTTATGACACTGTTTACACTCCCAGACTTCTGAAAGGACTTAGCATACATGAAGGGTCTGGCTGATGGTATACTCAATAAAAACTAAATGTGTGTGTGTGTGTGTGTGTGTGTGTACACAAATTATTTGGGAATGTATTTGTGCATGTGGGTACATGGGTGTAGAGGTCAGAGGCCAATGCTAGATGCATTCTCTGTCCTCCATTTTAATTTTTGGGGCAGTCTCTCACTGAACTGGCAGTTCACAGACTACACAAGGGGAGCTGGCTAGTAGGGTCCAGGGATTCTCTTGTCTTCATCACCCTTGAGCTATGACTGTCAGAGCAGGCCTCCATGCCTAGCTTACTCATGCTTGCATGGCCTAATCGATCAAGCCTTCTTTCCAGTACTAATTCCTTTCCCATCTACCCTTTTCCACTGTAGAGCTCCAAAGTCCCAAGTGTGTTTCACACTTCTGGGGACCACCAGCTCCTCCTGCTTCAAGGACAAGATTTGACCGTATAGTATACAACCCGTTCTATAGAATTCCTTGCTGCTCTTTTATATTTTAATCATGGTTTTCCTTGACTATACATTTTTCTCTTTGACAAACAGTGACGTGGAACTGGAGACCCAGCAATCTGAAATGCATAAAGATGGAAATGGCCTTTGGATGCTGGATGAGGCCTATGTTAAACTTATAAAAAAGGAGATAGAGATTCAGAAGGAAATGCTTCTCCTTAAAGATAGTTGGCCCCTCATTTCCTCACATCAGCATCTTGGGACAACCATATGACAATAATCCTTATACATTTTTCGACTTTCATCTTTTTCTACCTTCTGCTTCCAGAGTTTGCACAATCGTATTCATGAGATTCGGCAGCCAGCATCATAAAGACATTTTGCTTTGTTTCAACTTCAACTGTTAACAATTCCCTGGAATAGTAGAGAGGGGGACATTCTATTTGTGTCTGGTTTCACTAGAATATACACATTATTAGTTAGTGGTGTCTACTACAGAAAACAATACATGAATAGCTGTGATTAATATATGCATCCGTGTCTTACAGGGTGGTATCCAAAAAGATTGACAAAAATATAGGTGCAGAAAGAAATTAAGAGATATTCAAGGAAAACACTGCAATGATAAGAAACACATCCTTGAGAGGCCCATCTATTCCTTAGGACTGCATTTAGAGTAGAAGTTGGAGAAAGTAACATTCTCAATTATATCAGAATTAGGATACTGGTCCATCCAGCTGATGGCATGACTTTCTTTATTCAAATCAGGGTGATAATAATGCCCATATTACATGCCTTAGAGTTGTTTGAGAATTTTTATTTATTATATTTATGTCAGTGCTTCACTGTATTAAAGTGTGTGTGTGTGTGTGTGTGTGTGTGTGTGTGTGTGAATATGTGTGTGTTGAAAGAGATTAGCCCAGGGCCTTGTTCTTTGACACAAGTGTTTTTACACAGGTGTTTAGGGAACTTCCCTCTACCCGCCAGGCCTAAGTTAAGCTTTTTTATATTAATTATGAGCAGCAGAGGTCGAAATCAGCACTGGTGATGGATGATGAGATCCTTTGGAAAATCAACAAGAAAAAATCCAGGAGGAAGCCATATTCCATCTCCCTGTTGGAAGTACTCTCAATTTTCCCTGTGAGTGGTTGTCCAAAAGATGTTCATAGCTTCAATATCTGTAGCCACTTATTTTGTCCCACAATTGCACACCTCCTTAACCCTGGAAGAAGAGCTGTGTGAGTCCTCCTTACCAGGCAATCACAAGTCAGAAGGCTAATGGAATGAAGTTTCTATTGTGAAATATGAAGGGTAGCTCACACTTGAAAACAGGTCATTTGGGGGTTACTCTGAGCACAGAGCTCATGTGGGATGAACCAGCAGAGGGTTTGCAAGGTCAATGTACTGGGCGGAATAGGGTGAGTATAATGTTCTCTCCTGCTCTTCCTTTTTCCCTCCTTCTTGCCTCTTCCTATCCAGCCTCACTTCCAGGAAGGAGAACTTGACTGCGTTCCTGGTTCTCCCAAATGCCTCTAATCCAGGGAAGTAGGACCATTAACTTCTGAGCCATAAACCAGCAGGTTTTCCATAAACATGGAAAAGTGGGAAATACCCCAGAACCTCACCACTAGGACGACATTTGGACACTTAGAAAGATTCCTGTCCCATTGGAAAAGGGTCCAGGAAGCCAGAGAGCAGAATGCATTGCCAGAAGTCAGCTGACCTGCCCCTAAGCACCACAATCACTCTGACATGGACGTTCCTCAGGACCACTTAGCTGAGGAATCACTGATCTCAGGTCTCTCTGCTAGCAGATGGTCATCGGCACACAGCAACAACAATGCACGACTGCCTGGGGAAGCTTCTTCACAACCAAGCACAGCCCATATCTCTAGTTTCTCAAACACACTGAGCCCAAGAACCTATCACAAAGAACAGGCACAAAATTATAAAACAAAATAAAATAAAAATAAAACTTGGAACAGGCAGTTCAAGACACTGCAAGCTCTGGTCAAATTAACAGCAGTGGACAACAAAGCAAAAGGCAGAAAGTCAAGGAAGACAGAGCCCTGGGTCCTGAAGAACACAGCATAAAAGCCATTCTACTCCTTTCTAAAAAAGCTTGTTCTGACCTGAATGATCAGGTGGAGTGGCCACACCTGTGATGAGCTCTCAGGACTGGCCCGATGATGCTGGCTCTGGGGCAGCCTCTGATTCAGCGATGCACACAGATCCCAGGCAAGATAATCACACATTTTTAGGTGCTTGTTGGAGCCACTTCTTCATTGTTTCCTAAACTAGGAATTGAGGATAATAGACATCCCTCCCCCACATCATGTATTTCTTTCACAGGTAATACTGATTTTAGAACCATCAGGGAAACAAAAGAACCAAACAAAACAAAACAAAACAAAAACAAAAACAAAAAAACAACAACAAAACAGTGGATGAGAGCATTAGAGTCCTAATGTCATTGCTGAAATCCGCCAAGCTAACTGTGCCCCAATTACAACCAATACTTTACTTGTTGATGGCTTGTTTAACCAAGTTTGACCTGGATCTATGATTTCCATGTTTAGCATAATATTGACTGGGGTGTCTATGAATCTCAGATAATGTGAACTGACAGCAGACAGATGGAATGTGAGTGGAAGATGTACTGAGTCTTGTAAAATTTAATGTGTGCTGTTCTTTCAGGCAAATTACTTAACCCTCCTGAGACTCAGTTTACTTAGATGACAGATGAAGAAAACTCATAACTCCAGTTGCAGAAAGGGTTTCCTAGAGAGCATGGCAAGGAACAGAAGATGCCATTTCTATTACAGTGGGCAGCCTGAGAGGGAGGGGAGGGGTCACATGATGCAGTGGGAAGCTCTCCATCCTGGGAGCAGGGATCACCTTTCTTTCTGTCTTGTGAGATGAGATCAGCAGCTCTCTTGCTCATGACCTTGGTGACATAGAGGGGCAGTTGGTCTGGCTGGCGACTGTGATGCCAGGGATCACAGCCTCAGCATCTGTTTCCATTTCCATCCCATTTCCAGCATCCGTGTCTGCCCCTAAAATAAGAGAAACAAAATGGAAAAACTGCAGTCATGTATTATATCTGTAAAATTATATATGTATGATCTGGGCTAAAATGACTTCAAGGGGAAAAAGAATAAAAATTATTTTGTTGGGCAAATACATATTTCCGCATTTGGAGCAATACAGTCAAGTCTTTAAAACATTAACCGGTTTATTTTATTATTATTATTATTATTATTATTATTATTATTATTATTAAGATCTTTTGATAAGAGTGTCCACGTTTTATCTACATTACCTGTAAAATGTCACTTATTCTTCACCTCTTTCAGACCCAACTCCCTGGGAACATCTCCTTGCCTACTTGCAGGCTGGTTCAGTCTTTCCTTTATTTCTACTCAATGAAAGGTGTTGCTGGGCAGTGGTGGTGCACACCTTTAATCCCAGCACTTGGGAGGCAGAGGCAGGTGGATTTCTGAGTTCAAGGCCAGCCTGGTCTATAGAGTGCTGTCCAGGACAGACAGGGCTACACAGAGAAACCCTATCTTTATAAAAAAAAGAAAAAGAAAAGAAAAGAATGGTGTTCAACATCTAAGTCATGCTCTGCTCAAATATAATTACCAGGGTTAAGGCCAAGTAGCTTAAGGTTTAGGGCCAGATCCCCCAGCATTTGGTCACCTGCCTTCTCTATCAGATTCATCTGGGTTCTGCTAGTCCAGGTGCAAATTCCCAACTCTATTCTGGCCTAATGAGAAGGTACAGTTTCAAGTTCCGACATCTCATGATTTAATATCAGCCTCACCTCTAGGCTTGTGTATTTTAAATACATGAATTAGATGAATGAATTCAGAATTCAAGCAGAAAAAAATCACTCCCCATGACAGACAGTGTTACCTGAGTTACTGTTTTGATAGCATTCTGTTTTCATTATAGGTATGACAGAAAGGCCTCCTTCCTTTCAAGGCTCACTCTATGGACAAGGATTATGGAGAAGCAGATGTGCGCTGAACACAGTAATGGGTGTTCAAACCCCTGGGCTGCTGTTGTCTGCAGATGCACCCTGAAATTATTAAGGCTAGCTCCTAAGAACCTCTGCTCCAGTGATCCCAGCCTTGTGGCCTGGGAGATCCTGGAACGGCAAGAGAGTTGGCAGAGGAAACAAGCCTGTCTCACCTGGTGACTGCAAGGTAGAGAGTTAGTAAAAAAGGATTCTTAAGCCCCTTTTGTTGTATTGTTGATAGTATTCAAATTAAGAGGGATGATCAATTAACCTTGATGGTCAGGCTGCTGGGGTACAGTAGTCACCTCACAAACAACAGGACACTGATCTTGTTGGACCCCCTTTTGGGGACCCCTACTCTAATCTCGGGATGGTGCTTCCCCAAGAAACTTGAGAGACCAGCTTGGTGCAATTGCATGAGGCAGTTTTAATATCGGAGCTACAGGATGACTCGTATCTCACGCAAGAGACAGAGGAGTCGACCCCAAGGCTCAGAAGTTAGGGGTTTATATATGATAAGTTAGGGGGTTGGCGTGGTTACACATAATTGGCTGATTTAAACATTAACAGTGAGAATTGGCGCACAGTTACATCAGCAAACAGTACATGCAGATTGGCATTTCAGCAACGTGGGAAGACGGCTTATTTTGGTTAACAAGAGGTCAGGTTAACCTCAAACTGCATCGAGGGGGAGACTGGGGACCAAGGGGCCCAGTCCAGATAGCCCATGACTCAGTGGAGAGTAGAGATTGTCTAGGCACATCCCTTATCCTTCATGGCCAGTTAGTTCCCAGAATAATTCAGCAGCCTTATTTCAGGCCTGGCCGGGCATTCCCAGGCCTATCCTGCTCGGCTACCTTTATCGTGGGCTCTGAAAAATTTAAAACTTTCTTCAATCTCAGTCATACAGGGTTAGTCTATTGAACATTTGTCCCAGAACTGATGGATAAGGGCTTCAGGTCAGACTGGACAACTGTGACCTTGAGTCAAAATCCTATAGGGCTTTTTTAAGCCTGAGATCTACAAAGATCTGTGCCAAGTTATTCCACCAATCAGGATTTAGAGATAGGGGATTTCCTTAGGAACAAGCCTTTATTGTACATTTGCCCATCTCACACTGGTTGGGGTATTCAACTGAAACTGGGATGTGACTTGTCTAACATTCATGTCATAACTTGTCAAACAGGATGGGACTTGGCTAATGTCCATGTCTTAGCTTGCCAGCCAGGATGTCAGTTAGCCAGATACATGTCTCTTTCTGTGGAGTAAGGTATCAGTTTCCAGGGAAGTCTTGGGAATTAAATTGTATTCGACTCCTACTCAAAATGGAAGTCTTATTCTAAATAGGTTCATGTGTCTCTTTTATCTTAGGGTCCATCCAAAGGGCCGCTTATAAAGGCAATACGATAAAAGCTCACACCCAGGTTAAGGAAGTGTAGCTGAGTTGGTGGTGCAGACCCAAGCTTATGGTGGCTAATGATACAGAGAAGTTCCACCTGACTTCCATTGTGAATGGTGTCTAAGAACACCAAAGTGCAGAACATCCTTTTAAGAGCAGTAAAAGCATGTGAGAAAATATTCTTATGGCACTAACGATAGCACAAAATGGCAGACTAGACAGAAAACAGTTACCTCAGCCTTAACATTCTTTTTTTTCTTGAGACAGGGTCTCTCTGTGTATCCCTGGCTGTCCTGGAACTCACACTGTAGACCAGGCTGGCTTCGACCTCATAGATTCCCCTGCCTCTGCCTCCCAAGTGCTGGGATTAAAGGCATGAGACACCACCGACAGGCCAGCCTTAACATTCTAACTGCAACTTGATTGAATATGTGCTCACATAGGAGACAAGATTGGTGAGGCATACTCCTGGGTGTGTCTACAGATTAAATGAGAATGGGAAAAGTTCTTCCACACAATTCAATCAGCCAACAGAAAGCCAAGGGCCTGGCGGTGGTGGCACATGCCTTTAATCCTAGCATTTGGGAGACAGGCATGTAGATCTCTGAGTTTGAGGCCAGCCTGGTCTATAGAGTTCCAGGACAGCCAGGGCTACATAGAGAAACCCTGTCTCGAAAAAACAAAACAAAAAAACAAACAAACTAAAAGAAAGCCAAGGGCCCAGCACTTGGGAGGCAGAGACTGAGTTCAAGGCTGTCCTAGTCTGCAGATCAAGTTCCAGGACAGTTAGGGCTATACAGAGAAACACACCCTGTCTCAGAAAAACAAACAAAACAAATTCGGAGTGGGGATGGTGGGGGTGGGTCAGCTGGGGGAACATGTAGGAGAAAACCTGCAGAACTTACATCACACACTAGGAAAATTTCTCTTAACAACACAGAGGCTAATTTTTCTAGCAAATCTCCCTCATTTTCTCTTCTGGATATTCTCTGCTCTCTCTCTCTCTCTCTCTCTCTCTCTCTCTCTCTCTCTCTCTCTCTCTGTGTGTGTGTGTGTGTGTGTATGTGTGTGTGTGTGTGTGTGTGTGTGTGTGTGTGTGTGTCTGGGTCTCTATCTCTTTCTCTCTCTCTCTCTTTTGTTTTTTCTATTCAGGGTTTCTTTGTGTAGCCCTGGCTGTCCTGGAACTCACTTTGTAGACCAGGCAGGCCTGGAACTGAGAGATCCTCCTCCTTCTGCCTCCCAAGTGCTGGGATTAAAGGTGTGCTCCACCACGGCCAGGCTAGCCATTCTCATTAATTGAATTCTAGACATATTTTCTTTCAGGCTCTAGTAAGAGCCCTCCTCCCTGATGAGGCACATAAAGGTTAAGGTTTATAATTAAATATCTTCTGCCTTATATCAACCGTCTTCTGGTCACATGTGTTAACCCAGAAGGAAGCCAGTGTATCAAGGTCAAACTCTTAACACACTGATTCCATGAGTTCATCACAACAACAAGGACTTCACTATTCTGGACATAGAACAGCTGTAGCTTGCTTGCTCCTATGAGGAAATGACCCTTGCTTTGTTTCTGCTTGGAACATAGAAGAAACAGGCAAAATATGTTTTTTAAATTTTTTTAATTCAAATATGAATATATTACGTTCCCCCTTCCCTTTCTTCTTTTCAACCCCTCCAATATACCCAGGCATCCCTCCCCCTCAAAATCATGGCATGAGCCAGGCGTGGTGGCGCACGCCTGTAATCACAGCACTTGGGAGGCAGAGGCAGGCAGATTTCTGAGTTCAAGGCCAGCCTGGTCTACAGAGTGAGTTCCAGGACAACCAGGACTACACAGAGAAACCGTGTCTTGGAAAAAAAAAAAAAAAGCATGGCCTGTCGGCCTGTTTCTTTAATTGTAATTGTTACATATATGTAATAGCAAAGACATATAATCAACCTGTTGAGTTTGTTTGGAGGCACTCGTGTGCAGATAATTTCAGGGTTAACTAATTTGTATTAGATAACCATCTCGGCACTCATCCTGGGAGAGGCTAATTCTCCTTTTGCCTTTACTTCTTTGCCTAGGGTTGAGGCCCCACGAGATTTTGTTCTTCTGGGTCATCATATCTATTAGTGTCCTTGCCTGTGTCCTGCTTTGGCATCTCTACGATGGTGTTAACAGGGGTGAGGATTCCCAGTTGTTTCTGGGAGACACAATCTCACGGCTGACTTCCTAGTGGTAATTACAACCTTTCTGACTCCTCTAAGACCCTTCCGTGTGAGAGGAGCTCTGTTGTAGCTGGATCCACTGAGACAGCACTTCTCTGTGTGTGACCTGGTGTGGTTTTCTGATTGTCTGTCTACTGCAAAGGGAAGTGACTTTAAAGAGGAGTGGAAGAAACATTTCTCTGTGGGTTTAAAGACCTTGCTCAGGGTGTCATTTAAAAAGCTCATCCATAGCTTGGCAATTTGGAAAACTCGAAAATACTAATTGTTTCTACCCAAAGGAGATTTCATTTTGCTCTTACTCTTGTCGAAGCATAGCAGGAAAACTCTTGAGGATAGCAGCCGAGTTCATGTAGATGATGTGACTTTATGTTCAGCTCAAGCTGAATCTACTAAATACACACTAGAACCTCATCCAAATGGAAAAATGTCCCAATTCTTCTTCCTTATGGAGAGTAGATCTTTCCAAGGTCAGGAAATGGTGGGATGAAGAGGAGTAAGGGAACATCTGCTCTGAGGAGCCACAGGGGGGCAACTTTCCAACCAAGCAATGGCACTCCAGGCCTGAAATACACAGAGGAAGCTGGATTCCATGGCAGCCATGGAAGAGCTGGGGCCTCTGGCTGCTGGGCTGGACATGAGGGAAGAGGAAATGGGTAACTGTTCTAGCACTCATGGGTCCAATCCCTGAAAGCACCTGAAACCGGGGACTCTGGGTAAAAAGATTTCATTAAGTTTGGGTGTGGGGGAGACATGGAAGGAAAGCAGATCACTGCACTGAAAAAGAGAGAACTGGATACTTAGCTCACCTCCTCCAACCAAAAGATATTGCTGAGACTCTGCAATCACAATAGCTAGAGTCCTGTATTATGGGACATGAGGAGCAAAGGAGTACCAGATACACTATCTCTGAGTAAAGATGCCTGCTGGGGCCTATCAATTTAAGAGATTAATTTTGCTTCTACTGGTTATTCATTATGATCCATAAGCCAGTGGTAACATCCTGTTGAGTCTGAAACTGAGTGGTTTTGATTTTTAAACTAATTATTTTATTTATTTACATCCCAAATACTATCACTTTCCCAGTTACCCCTCCCACAGTTTAAACTTATATTAATCACGAATAACTGCACTGAGAATGAAGCTTTCTTTCTTTCTTTCTTTTATTTAAAATGGTCTAGTGGCACATACATTTGATCCCAAAACATGGGAGACAGAGGCAGGCCGATCTATCTCTGTAAGTTCAAGGACAGCCTAAGCTACATGGTGAGAATGGAAGAGGTCAAAGGAAAACAGGAGAACTAGCCTATCTACTACCCCAGTATGCCTGACTAGCACAGTCACTGATGTCTGGTTTTCTTCTGAAGGAGATTAGTTCGAATCCTCTTAGGGAGCGAAGGCTATGCAAAGCCTGTGTGTGCTCACCTCCACTGCCAAGTCACTGGCACCAGCTGTTCAAGAGATGCTGCAGGAAGAAAGTGTGCTCCTTGCTGTGACTGTCATCAGAGGATCTGAGAGCTCCCTCTCTTTTTCTTGCTGGTTCCCCCTAACAGAGGCCAGGGCTGAGTGCATTTCTCAAAGCTCGCCTGTGCATCCAGCATCCCGTTAGGCAGCCCAGGGAATGGGTAGAGAATGGCTTCCCTTCCTGCAGATGATCGGTGTGGGTGTCCTGGCTGGTTTCTGAGAAGCCAGTGGAGCCCCACATGGCCTGAATTTATTATTATAGAAGGCTCTGGGATCTGGTGTCCTGGGTCAGATTTCTGGTTTTGAAGAAATGCTGCCTTAGAACAGGCTCAGTCTCAAAGTCTTCTTACTAATATAACCTGGTTCCCTAGACAGTCCAGTCCTCTCCTTGTTTGTTTTTATTTTCATGACTTGCTCTAGCTTTTTTATACGTGTTGTTTCTGGTGTTTGTTGTTCTTCTTCTTAGATACCAGGAAGTTCAAGTGTTTATTTCACAGTTGTTTTCTGCTAAGGCAACATCTCCCTAAGTAGCAGTGGCTGGCCTTGAACTGACAACTTGATTTTCTTTCTTAATACTCAGATCGTAACCGATGATAGTGGTTAGGTTGCTCCTGGACTAGGATGGCACTCCAGGTCTTCTCCAAAAACTTTAGTCGAAGGAATCTGGGGTAGCATCAGGGGTACCTTCGAGCATTTCCTGGATCTGCTTTTTTCCAAGCTTGCCTCTTGTACTCTTAAACCAATGATGCACTTCAGATGGTCCTATATTCAGCTGTCTTGCAAGAATCTTCATCTTGACCCAACTAGGGTACTGACATTCTTGAAAAGCTTGCTCCAGTGTGCCCTGCTGCGAAGGGGTTACACCTCTGGGGATTCGTGGTCTTGTGCCCCTGGGCTGGGGTTGTGGAACTCTGGCAACTGAGCTCTCCAATCCCTCCAACTGTAGACTTCCAGGGCTTTGATGGCTCTCTTGGCTTGGGAAGGCAGCATCACCACCAAGGTCGTTCAAGCCGACTCTGAGGTTCTTATCATCAGGTTTGTTCAGGGTACCATGGGGCTCGGGGTTGTCTGTGAAGCTTTCAGGAAAAACGCTGTTCTCTTTGGCAGGGATTTCTGGTTGTTCCTCCTCGATTTCAACCTCAATCTCATGTTTCTCCATGTTGTAGAAATTGGACTCAGAGCTATGGCTCGAGTATTCCATGTCTAGATCTCTGTCGAAGTAGCCTTCCTGCATAAGTGAGGACATGGTGAGTGTAGTCCAACAGTCAGTGTCTGTCTTACTCTGAAGAGGCTGATAATCCAAAGTTGCTCAGTTCACAAAACTGGACTTCTCCACAGTCTCAATCTGGTGCAGAAGGCTGAAATGAATGCCTTTGTGCTGTTCTGCAGTCTTCAGAAGTTGGTACCAGGATTGGTCCTAGAGGAGCAGAAGTATAAGGATGAATGTTTCAAAATTTTGGAGTTGGTTGGTTGACCCTCCAACACTTAAAATTACTGAAACCTCTCCAGATTCTCTCCCTCCTGGGAGCTCAGAGGATATTGAAAACCCATGGATGAAACTATATTTCAAACTTAAAGAAGCTAAGGCCTTTGGTTATCTTGATGGATTAGGTGATTCTGTGGTATACAATACATTCTACAAGTTGGGGAAAAATTGGAAAATGATTTTGCTGGCTGGTTACTCTTAGCATCTCGGGGAAAAAGCAATGAAGGAAAGGAAGGAGTTGTGTGAAAAAATCGAACAGCTCCAGACTCAAGTAAACAATCTAAAAGTTTCCAAGTGTGCCCTTGAAGAGAACCTTCTTTCCAGCAGCCATAGAGCTCAAGTAGCAGAAAATCAAACTGAAGCACTCATTATAAGGTGGGCTGAAATACAGAGAAAATTCAACTCTCAACCTCAGACGGTGTCAGCAGTTAAAGTAAGGGCATTAATTGGCAAAGAATGGGATCCTATTACTTGGGATGGGGATGTGTGGGAAGACCCTGTTGAAATTGAGAACTTTGAATCTTCAGATTTTCAAGGATTTGCTCCACCTGAAGAAGTAGTACCCTCAGCCCCACCCCTTGAAATAATGCCTTCTCCACTTAAGGAAAGTAATCCCTCAGTGCCTGATAATCCAGCAGTGACTTTTACTGACAATATTGATGTTTCTTAGGGCCCACCAATAGTTTCTTCTAGACCTATAACCAGGCTCAAGGCAAAACAGGCCCCTAGAGAGGAGGTAGAAAGTGTAGTCCATGAGGAAATACACTATACTACTAAGGAGCTTAATGAGTTTGCTAAATCATTCAAGCAGAAGTCTGGGGAATATGCATGGGAATGGATTTTAAGGGTGTGGTATAATGGTGGAAGGAACATAAAACTAGAGCAGGCTGAGTTTGAAAAGGTAAGTTCCTTGCAGGCTCTTGAGGCATTTGGGAACTGATTTGTATGGGTGCATTAGAAGACATTTGGAATTTTGGATACAAGGAGAGACCTTCGGCCATACTTGAGTTCTGAACTTGTTGGAATATGTTCCCAAACTAGAGAATCTGGTAAAAGGAAACACATCAGAAAAGCTACAGAGAGAACCCATTTACCCATCCTGCCTACTCAGCATTAGTTTTGGACTGTTATAGAGCATGAATCAGTCAGAAGCCTCATTCTTTCTGACCAACTGCCTCTGTTTTCCGATTGTACAAGTATTTTCCATATTGCAATAAATATGCATTTAGGTCCAGTGTTAAAAAGAGAGTGCCAAGCCTGGCAGTGGTGACCCCTGCCTGTAATCCCAGCACTCTGGGAGCCAGAGGCAGGTGGATTTCGCGGTTCCAGGCCAGGCTGGTCTACAGAGTGAGTTCCAGGACAGCCAGGGTTATACAGAGAAACCCTGTCTCGAAAAAAATCAAATCCAAAAAAAACCCAAACAAAACAGAAAAAACATACAAACAAACAAACAAACAAACAAAAAACAAAAAGAGATTTCCAGTCCAGGTAGGCTGGAAATTAGATGTTCTCCCCCAATGTTTAAATGTCCCAGTTACTACACTTCTGGCTGTCAAATTTTGCTGGTTCAGAACACCAGCTATTCCGTTCCTGCCCACGAAAAACACAGTGTGAATGCATGACAGGAGTTCTGTGGCATGCAGAGCACCTGACACCACTGTCTAATCACATCCCAAAAGTTCTTCAAACAAGGCAACTGCACAACTGGCACCAAAATCTGAAGACCGCCTAGGGGCACTGCAGCATGCAGAGCAACTAAATGAACCATCTGAAAGCCTCCCTGGAGTTCTGCTACACTCAGAGAAGCATAACCCACAGTCATTAGAGTTCCTTGGAGAACATCTAAACAGATAGCAACAGTTTGACTGATCCTCTGAAGACCCAACAGTATGAAGGCATCCCAGGAGAACTGCTGCAGCCAGGGCAATGTATCCCCAGCTTCTCTGCCCCTCTAAAAACCCCACAATTTAAAGGTCTCCAAGAAGGTCTCCTGGAAGTCCCAGTGCAACCAGGGCAACAAGTCACCAGTGTATATGTCCCTCTGAAGACCCCACAGTCAGAAGGTCCCACAGGAGGTCTGCTACATCCAAGGTCACTGGCCTACCTTGAGACCTGAATCAACTTAGGGACAAAAGAGGCAGACCCTAGACAGAAACACCCCAACCAGGAAAGACTCAACATAAACATAAGCCAAGAGGCAAGAGCAAAACTATAAGAAAAAAAAGCCAGTAAACTTTGGCATCATCAAAACCCAACGCTCCCACCACAGCCAGCCCTGAATACAACAATACACCTGAAAGTCCGAACCTGACCTAAAAATTACCTCAATAAGATAATAGAATCCTTTAAAGAGGTTATAAATATCTCACTTAAAGAAATATAGGAAAACACAGGTGAACAGGTAGAAGCACTTAGAGAAGAAACACATAAATCCCATAGGAGATACAGGAAAATCCAGTATGTCAGTGTTTTGAGCCAGAATAGCACTACTTTGCCACTCTAGGCAATCTGGAGCTTAAATTGGTCCCAAGGTCAATTTGAGATTCCATTGTGAGTTCTTTCCTTTGTCCTATACAAAGCCTTCACCATCTATTGATGCAGGCTTTCTGTGTAACCCAGGACTCAGGCCTGTGCCTAGAACGAAGATTAAAGCACCAAGAGGTCTCTTGAATGCTCATTCATACATTGCTCTAATCCAGGCATGCCATTGCTCTGCACTGTCCACATCTACGGGATAGACTTGAAACACCTACTAAATTTAAATAATATCGTCTGCCTGTGTACAGGCATATTTTAGACGTCACCAATCAAACGCCCATACAAGCTACAAAACTTTACCAAGACTCCTCCACCACTCTCTCCCAAGCTTCCCTACCATTATATCCCCTCACATATAGAACCTTAGACATTTCATGCAGCCCACCAACTCACCAGGAATGCAGATGGTTGCTGTAACCTGCTCAGCCCTCTGTCTGTTTGAATTCTACTAAGAAGACCTGCCCTTATATAGCCCTCCAAACTTGGAATTCAAAGCCCCTCCCACCCTTTGGCTCCTCCCACTTGCAATATTCGAATCCATTATTCTCACCCAAACTTTCATGCTACTCCCCTTGTTGCCTCAGCTTATACAGCCCATGAATTTTAATTTTTTTGAATTTGTAAATCTTTATTTATGTTTCATATTTTGTTACTTTTATTATTTCACAGCTGTTACTTTCCTCCCTCCCACAATTTTTCATCCCATTCCTCATCCCCTGTCTCCAAGAGAATGCCCTCCACACCAGGCCTTTTCTCTGGTTTAGATAAGTAAATGTGTGTAGCCACTTCACTTTTGTTTCTGACTGGTTTTGAAGGTATAAATATGTTCAACATGTCTTGGTAATAAGGTGTTGGCTTAGAAGTTATTGGGTATGATTAAAAATGTGTAACATTGGTAACAGAAAGTTAGCTTAAAATTGATAACTCAAGGTTGGTGTCCTTCTAAACAATAACCCATGGCATGAGTCAACCCAGGAAAACAGTTCTCTAAAGGTACTTCTAAATTGGAATAATATTTTATGTAATTTTTATCCTAGAAACTAGACTTCTAAAGGATAGGATTTTAAACAACGTCTCTGTAATGAAGTATTAGAAGCTGTACTGTCAGGTATTCATATATAATACCTAGCAACCAAAGTTTGTATGTGAAAGTAATGCACTTGGTATTAGTTTTAAAGAGAATGGATTGTTTAAAACTGAGGTTTTTTTTTCAAAAGCATGGCCATGCTCTAATATGGCAAAAGAAACTTTAAAATATAGTTAAACTGCCAATGGCCCATAAGCTGCAATTTACAATTCAATCATGAGCTCAAGATTTTAAATCGCCCATATTTGTAATTAAGAAAAATCAGACAAGTGCATCAGTTATATCCTAACCAAATTGTGGCACAGAGAATTCAAATAAGAAAGGTTAGTTTACTTGTTTTAAATGATTTTCAAAAGCTTTTAGAAAATGTTAATTGCTTATGACCACACCTTAAGTTTGCCACAAGAGAACTAAAGCTCTGTTTAATAGTCTCAAGGGAAATGCAAATCCTAATCCCCTGGACAATTAACTGATGAGGGACCAATAGCTTTGGAGAAAAGTCAACTGTTGGCTGTTTCACAGCACTCCTTTGGAAAAAGGGAACATTATTATGGATTCATCTTTCTTCATCTCCAATGAAGCTGTTGCTATGTTAATAAAGTGTGGTATGATAGAATCATGAAAATATTTTTGGAAAAGAATTGATGAAACATTTATTTCTTAGCCCAAACAACAATTAAATTGATTATTGTAGAATACTGATTTTTGGCCTATTGCATCGCAATCTTTTTAGGGAAATTTGATAATCATTATTAAAAATACAAGTTGTTACATTTTGTTTCAATAAATGCCTTTGTAAATGTATGCTTGCAGCTGATAAAAATTGCATTTACTGTAATTAAAAACCAATCATCTAATGGGAGAGAAACATATATAATTGGATCACATATTTATTCTCTTGAGTTTCCCTCCTGCTTCTCAAATGATTGAATGCTATAGTATAGCCACTGTTTTTGAAACGTCGAATAATCAAGCTTTTAATTTGTAGACTGATAATCAAAATATATAGCTCATGGTTTACAATCGCTAGAAAATGTACCTTATTTAGATACTGCTAATTCTCAAATTTTGCAATTATTCATGCAAATACAACTCAATTTAAGAGAATGTACTGTTAACCCGTCAGGGGTGGCACATGCCTTTAATCCCAGACATAGGAGGCAGAGCCAGGGGATATCCGAGGTCAAGGCCAGTCTGGTACACAGAATGAGTTCAAGGACAGCCGGACCTACACAGACAAACCCTATCTCGAAAATCCAAAAAACAAACAAACAGACAAACAAACAAACAAAGAAAAAGAATGTACTCTTGCTTATTTATAGGATATTTACAAGCTCATACTGTAATGCCTGGATTCCTTAATGAGGGAAAATCCCACATCCGCTGCATCCAAGAAGATTCCCCTCCATGCAACTCAATCCCCAGCTTCTCTGACCCTCTAAAGACCCCACAATCTAAAGGTCTCCAAGAAGGCCTCCCAGAAGGCCCAGGGCAAAAAGTCACCAGTGTACATGCCCCTCTAAAGACCCCAGAGTCAGAAGGTCCCACAGGAGGTCTACTACATCCATGGACTACCATGAGACCTGAATCAACACAGGATAAAAGAGGCAGACCCCAGACAGAAACACCAGGACACTGGTGCTAGAATGGACCAAAGCATCATTGTGGGGGAGTACAAGAACAGGGAGGTGGGAGGGGGTGATGAGGGAGCAGGGGGAGGGAAAAGGGCATGTGGGACCATTGGGGGTGGGGAAACAAAAAAAGGTAAATGAATTGTAAATATAGAATATATCCAATATAAAAAGGCATGCACCACCAAAAAAAAAAAAAAGAATATTTCTTGGTTTAATTATCATGTCTAATTCCAATTGAATTATGCTATGATTGTGAAATATACTATGAATTTCAACAATTAGCAAAATTTAAAAAAAAAAAAAACTTTGGCATCATCGGAACCCAATTCTCCCACCACAGCAAGCTCTGAATACACCAATACACCTGAAACTCAGGATGGTGACCTTAAAATTATCTCAATAAGATAATAGAATCCTTTAAAGAGGACATAAATACCTCACTTAAAGAAATATAGGAAAACACAGGTGAACGGGTAGAAGCACTTAAAGAAGAAACACATAAATCCCATAAGAAATACAGGAAAATCCAGGATGTCACACTTTGGAACCAGAACACCACCACTATGCCTGCTCTAGGCAATCTGGAGCTTCAATTGGTCCCAAGGTCACTTGAGATTCCATTGTGAGTTCTTTCCTTTGTCCTATAATTATGCTTCACCATCTATTGTTCCAGACTTTCTGTACAACGCCCGGACTCAGGCCTGTGTCTAGAACGAAGAATAGAGCACCTAGAGGTCTCTTGAATGCTCATTCATAGACTGCTCCTATCTAGGCATGTCATTGCTCTGCACTGTCCACATCTACGGGATAGAGTTGAAACACCTACTAATTCTAAATAATATCTTCTCCCTGTGTACAGGGCATATTTTAGACTTCACCAATCAAACATCCATACAAGCTACAAAACTTTACCAAGACTCCTCCACCACTCTCTCCCAAGCTTCCTCAACCATTATATCCCCTCAAGTATAGAACCTTTGACATTTAGTGCATCCCACCAACTCATCAGGAATGCAGATGGTTGCTGTAACCTGCTCAGCCCTCTGTCTGTTTGAAATCTACTAAGAAGACCAGCCCTTACATAGCCCTCCAAACTTAGAATTCAAAGCACCTCCCACCCTTTGGCTCCTCCCACTTGCAATATTAGAATCCATTATTCTCACCCATCCTTTGATGCTACTCCCCTTGTAGCCTCAGCTTATACAGCCCATGGATTTTAATTTTTTTGAATTTTTAAATCTTTATTTATGTTTCATATTTTTTTTTTGGTTTTTTGAGACAGGGTTTCTCTGTGTAGTCCTGGCTGTCCTGGAACTCACTCTGTAGACCAGCCTGGCCTCGAACTCAGAAATCCGCCTGCCTCTGCCTCCCAAGTGCTGGGATTACAGGCGTGCGCCACCATGCCCAGCTTTTATGTTTCATATTTTATTACTTTTATTATTTCACAATCCAGTTGTTACTTTCCTCCCTCCCACAATTTTTCATCCCATTCCTCATCCCCTGTCTCCAAGAGAATGCCCTCCACACCACGCCTTTTGTCTGGTATAGATAAGTAAATGTGTGTAGCCACTTCACTTTTGTTTCTGACTGGTTTTTAAGGTATAAATATGTTCAACATGTCTTGGTTATAGGGTGTTGGCTTAGAAGTTATTGGGTATGATTAAAAATGTGTAACATTGGTAACAGAAAGTTAGCTTAAAATTGATAACTCAATGTTGGAGTCCTTCTAAACAATAACCCATGGCATGAGCCAACCCAGGAAAACAGTTCTCTAAAGGTACTTCTAAATTGGAATAATATTTTATGTAATTTTTATCCTAGAAACTAGACTTCTAAAGGATAGGATTTTAAACAACGTCTCTGTAATGAAGTATTAGAAGCTGTACTGTCAGGTATTCATATATAATACCTAGCAACCAAAGTTTGTATGTGAAAGTAATGCACTTGGTATTAGTTTTAAAGAGAATGGATTATTTAAAACTGAGTTGTTTTTTTTTTCAAAAATATGGCCATGCTTTAATATGGCAAGAGAAACTTTAAAATATAGTGAAACTGCCAATGGCCCATAAGCTGCAATTTACAATTCAATCATGAGTTCAAGATTTTAAATCACCCATATTTGTAATTAAGAAAATTCAGACAATTGCATCAGTTATATCCTAACCAAATTGTGGAACAGAGAATTCAAATAAGAAAAGATAGTTTACTTGTTTTAAATGATTTTCAAAAGCTTTTAGAAAATTTTAATTGCTTATGACCACACCTTAAGTTTGCCACAAGAGAACTAAAGCTCTGTTTAATAGTCTCAAGGGAAATGCAAATCCTAATCCCCTGGACAATTAACTGATGAGGGACCAATAGCTTTGGAGAAAAGTCAACTGTTGGCTGTTTCACAGCACTCCTTTGGCAAAAGGGAACATTAATGTGGATTCATCTTTCTTCATCTCCAAGTAAAGTTTGACCACCCTATTATGAAGCTGTTGCTATGTTAATAAAGTATGGCATGATAGAATCATAAAAATATTTTTGGAAAAGACTTGATGAAACATTTATTTCTTAGTCCGAACAACAATGAAATTGGTTATTGCAGAATACTGATTTAGCCTATTGCATCGCAATCTTTTTAGGGAAATTTGATAATCATTATTAAAAATACAAGTTGTTACATTTTGCTTCAATAAATGCCTTTGTAAATGTATGCTTGCAGCTGATAAAAATGCATTTACTGTAATTAACAACTGATCATCTAATGGGAGAGAAACATATATAATTGGATCACATATTTATTCTCTTGAGTTTCCCTCCTGCTTCTCAAATGATTGAATGCTATAGCCACTGTTTTTGAAGCGTCGAATAATCAAGCTTTAAATTTGTAGACTGATAATCAAAATATATAGCTCATGGTTTACAATCGCTAGAAAATGTACCTTATTTAGATACTGCTAATTCTCAAATTTTGCAATTATTCATGCAAATACAACTCAATTTAAGAGAATGTACTGTTAACCCGTCAGGGGTGGCACATGCCTTTAATCCCAGACGTAGGAGGCAGAGGCAGGGGATTTCTGAGGTCAAGGCCAGTCTAGTACACAGAATGAGTTCCAGGACAGCCAGACCTACACAGACAAACCCTATCTCTAGAAAATCCAAAAAACAAACAAACAGACAAACAAACAAAGAAAAAGAATGTACTCTTGCTTATTTATAGGACATTTACAAGCTCATAGTGTAATGCCTGGATTCCTTAATGAGGGAAAATCCCACATCTGCTGCCTCCAATAAGATTCCCTCCATGCAACCCAATACCCAGCTTCTCTGACCCTCTAAAGAACCCACAATCTAAAGGTCTCCACGAAGGCCTCCCAGAAGGCCCAGGACAACAAGTCACCAGTGTACATGCCCCTATGATGACCCACAGTCATAAGGTCCTACAGGAGGTCAGCTACATCCATGGCCTACCATGAGACCTGAATCAACACAGGACAAAAGAGGTAGACCCCAGACAGAAACATCCCCGACCAGGAAAAACAACATAAACATAAGTCAAGAGGCAAGAGCAAGATAATAAGAAATAGAATCCAATAAACTTTGGCATCATCAGAATCCAACTCCCCCACCACAGCAAGCCCTCAATACACCAATACACCTGAAACTCAGGAAGCTAACCTAAAAATTATCTCAATAAGATAATTTATGTCCTTTAAAGAGGACATAAATACCTCACTTAAAGACATATAGGAAAACACAGGTGAACGGGTAGAAGCACTTAAAGAAGAAACACATAAATCCCATAAGAAATACAGGAAAATCCAGGATGTCACACTTTGGAACGAGAACACAACCACTATGCCTGCTCTAGGCAATCTGGAGCTTCAATTGGTCCCAAGGTCACTTGAGATTCCATTGTGAGTTCTTTCCTTTGTCCTATAATTATTCTTCACCATCAATTGTTCCAGGCTTTCTGTACAACCCCGGACTCAGGCCTGTGTCTAGAACGAAGAATAGAGCACCTAGAGGTCTGTTGAATGCTCATTCATAGACTGCTCCAATCTAGGCATGCCATTGCTCTGCACTGTCCACATCTAAAGGATAGAGTTGAAACACCTACTAATTCTAAATAATATCTTCTCCCTGTGTACAGGGCACATTTTATACTTCACCAATCAAATACCCATACAAGCTACAAAACTTTACCAAGACTCCTCCACCATTCTCTCCCAAGCTTCCCCAACCATTATATCCCCTCACATACAACCTTAGACATTTCATGCAGCCCACAAACTCACCAGGAAAGCAGATGGTTGCTGTAACCTGCTCAGCCCTCTGTCTGTTTGAAATCTACTAAGAAGACCTGCCGTTATATAGCTCTCCAACCTTGGAATTCAAAGCCCCTCCCACCCTTTGGCTCCTCCCACTTGCCATATTCAAATCCATTATTCTCACCCACCCTTTGATGCTACTCCCCTTTTTGCCTCAACTTATAGAGCCCATCAATTTTAATTTTTTTATTTGTAATCGTTTATTTATTTATTTTTTATATTTCATTGCTTTTATTATTTCACACTCTAGCTGTTACTTTCCTCATTCCCACAATTTTTTAAACAACGTCTCTTTAATGAAGTATTAAAAGCTGTACTGTCATGCATTCATATATAATACCTAGCAGCCAAACTTGTTTTGTTTTGTTTTGTTTTTTTTTTTTGGTTGTTTTTGTCGAGGCAGGGTTTCTCTGTGTAGCCCTGCCTGTCCTGGAACTTACTCTGTAGACCAAGCTGGCCTCGAACTCAGAAAACCCGCCTACCTCTGCGTCCCAAGGGCTGGGATTAAAGGCGTGATCACCACTGCCCGGCAAAAAATTATTTATCCATTTATATATATGTGAGCGCACTGTCATTGTCTTCATACATACCAGAAAAGGGCATTGGATCCCATTACAGATGGTTGTGAACCACCATGTGGTTGCTGGGAATTGAACTCAGGACCTCTGGAAGAGCAGTCAGTGCTCTTAACCTCTGAGCCATCTCTCCAGCTATGTTAATAATGTAAGGTAGGATAGAATCATGAAAATATTTTAGAAAAGAACTTGGTGAAATATTTATTCCTCAGTCCAAACAACAATGAAATTGGTTATTTCAGAATACTGAGCCAGGCGGTGGTGGCACACGCCTGTAATCCCAGCACTCTGGAGGCAGAGGCATGGGGATTTTTGAGATGGAGGCCAGGCTGGTCTACAGAGTGAGTTCCAGGACATCCAGGGCTACACAGAGAAACCCTAGCTCGGAAAAGAAAAGAAAAGAAAAGAAAGAAAGAAAGAAAGAAAGAAAGAAAGAAAGAAAGAAGGAAGGAAGGAAGGAAGGAAGGAAGGAAGGAAGGAAGGAAGGAAGGAGAGAGAGAGAAAGAAGGAAAGAAAGAAAAATATTGAAGTGTTCCTTATATTATAGAATTTTTAAGAACTCAATCTGTATTGCCTGGATCCCTTAATGAGGGCAATGCCACAGCAGGTTTGCATGCCAGGCAGATTATGGGCTTTACACAGGAACAATTAGCCAAACAATCTCACTTTTTACATCATCAACATAGTAAGAGATTAAGACAACAATTTGGTATTTCAAGAAAATATGCACGTCAAACTATAAAGGCTTCATCAGTGGCCGCAATTCCTTTTCTTTCCTTTTTTATAATTGAATATATTCTTCTTTTACATTTCAAATGTTACACCCTTTCCTGGTTTCCTCCCTCCCTGAAAATCCCACATGCCCTGCCTCCAAGAAGGTGCCCCTCCATGCAACCCACTCCTACCTATCCTCCATGTATTCCCCCCACAAAAAGGCATATATTGAGTCTTCACAGGATCCCCCGCTTGCCCCATGATCAACAAGGTATTCCTCTGCCACAATTGCCGCTGGAATCATGTGTACCCTTTAGTTGATGGCTTAGTCCCTCAGAGCCCTGGGGGATTTGGTCTAGTTTTTTGTTTGGTTTGGTTTGGTTTGGTTTGGTTTGGTTTGGTTTGGTTTGGTTTTTCGAGACAGGGTTTCTCTGTGTAGCCCTGGCTGTCCTGGAACTCACTCTGTAGACCAGGCTGGCCTCAAACAGACATCTGCCAGCCTCTGCCTCCCAAGTGCTGGAATTAAAGGTGTGCACAACCAACGCCCGGCTAGTTTGTCTAGTTTTATGTGTAGGTCCTTGATCCACATCAACTTGAGTTTAGTGCAAGGAAATAAGAATGTATCAGTTTGCATTTTTCTATATGCTGACTTCAAGTTGATGCAGCATCATTTGTTTAAAATGCTGTCATTTTACCAACAGATGTTTTTAGCTCCTTTGCTAAATATCAAGTGACGGTAGGGGGGTGGCTTCATTTCTGGGTTTTCAATTCTCTTCTATTGATTTTCCTGCCTGCCTGTGTACCAATACCATACAGGTATTTTTAATCTTTTTTATATTCTTTGTTTATATTCCAAAGGCTTTCCGCTTTCCCAGTCCCCCCCCACCATATATCCCATAAGTCCTCCCCCCCCAACTATTCCCCAATCACCCCCCCACCATTTCTCTGTTCTGGATCTACAAAACTGGATCCAATCTTTTCAGGCCCAAGGTCCTCTCCTTTTTTCTTCTTGGGAATCATTTGACTTGATAATTGTGCCTTGAGAGTTTAGGGCTTCTGGGCTCATTAATATCCACTTATCAATGATTGCATTTCTTTTGTATTCTTTTGTGATTGGGTTAACTAGCTTAGGATGATATTTTCCAGATCTAACAATTTGCCTACAAATTGCATGAATTCATTATTTTTAATTGCTGAGTAGTATTCCATTGTATAAATATACCACATTTTCTGTATCCATTCCTCCTTTGAGGGAAATCTGGGCTCCAGAGACGGTATTTCTCCCAGAAGTTCTTTTGCTGTTGAGAATAGTTTTTGCAGTCCTGGGTTTTTTGTAACTCCAGAAAAATTTGGAAATTGCTCTTTCTAGGTCTAGAAAGAATTGATTTGGAGTTTTGATGGAGATTGCATTGAATCTGCAGATTGCTTTTGGCAAGATGGCCATTTTTACTACAGTAATCCTGCAAATCCATGAGCATGAGAGAGATCTTCCCATCTTCTGAGTTCTGCTTTGATTTCTTTCTTCATAGACTAGAAGTTCTTGTCATACAGATCGTTCATTTGCTTAGTTAGAGTCACACCAAGATATGTAATATTATTTGTGACTATGGTAAAGAGTGTCATTTCCCTAATTTCTTTCTCAGCTTGTTAATCCTTTGAGTAGAGGAAGGCTATTGATTTGTTTGAGTTAATTTTATATACAGCCTCTTTGAAGAAGTTGTTTATCAGCTGTAGGAGTTCTCTGGTGGAGGTGTTTGTGTTGCTTAAGTATACTATCATATTATCTGCAAATAGTGATATTTTAACTTCTCCCTTTCAATTTGTATACTTTTGACCTCCTTTTGTTGTACAATTGCTCCAGCTAACCTTTCAAGTACTATATGGAATGGATAGGGAGAAAGTGTGTAGAATTGTGCGGTCCCTGATTTTAGTGAGACTGTTTCAAATATTTCTCAATTTCATTTGATGTTGGCTTCTGGTTTGCTTATATAGCTTTCATTATGTTTTGTTATATGCAATAAAGTACTGATCTTTAAAAGACTTTTAACATGAAGGGATGCTGAATTCTGTCAAATGAATTTTCAACATCTAATGAAATGATCTTGTATTTTTTTTGGTAGGGGGTTGTTTATGTAGTGAATTACATTGATGGATTTCCATATATTAAAACATCCCTGCATCCCTGGGATGAAGCCTCCTTGATCGTGGTGAATTATCATTTTGATGTATTCAAACATTCAGTTGGAAAGAATTATATTGAGTAGTTTTGCATCAGTATTCATAAGGTAAATTGGTCTGGAATTCACTTTCCTTTCTTGGTCTTTGTTTAGTTTAAGTATAAACATTATTGTGGCTTCATAAAATGAATTGGGTAGTATTTCTTGTTTTTCTATTTTGTGGTATAGTTTGAAGAGTGTCGGTAGTAGGTCTTCTTTGAAGATCTGATAGAATTCCCCACAAACCCATCTGGCCTTCGGATTTTGATGTTGTTGTTGTTGTTGCTGCTGCTGCTGCTGGTGCTGGTGCTGCTGCTGTTGTTGCAACATATACACCAGATGACTATCTGGTGTGGACTCAGTGAGAGAAGTTACACCTCACCCGGGAGAGACTTGAGGCCCTAGGGGGTTCTGATGTCTGAAGGGGTGAGTTTGTGGGTTGGGGATATCTTCTTGGTGACATCAGAGGAGCAATGGGATATGAAACTGTTGGAGAGCAGAATGAAAAAGGAATAATGACTGGACTTTAAAAAATATTAAAGAAAAATTTAAAAGGTCTGTATAAAATATTTTGAGCATCTTAATATAAGCTTAATCTTTAATTCAAGGATTTAGAAGGGAGATACAGGGGAACCTCTCTGAGTTCCAGGATAGCATTTCAGTGTTACAAAACACTTTCTGGAAGAGGTACATATTCACAGAAATATCCATCTCTAAAAGAATAAGAAACATTCATTCATGGACATGAATATGTATAAAACCATTTTATTCCCTTTCCTCAAGTCTTACAAATATCTGTAGTCTTAAATCAGGTTCTTTCATTTTCATAAAAAAAAAGTACATGAGTAAATGGATGGGCCTGGGGGTTTGTTTTCTTTTTGCTTTGGTTTGCTTTGGTTTGGTTTTTCAAGACAGAGTTTCTCTGTGTAGCCCTGGCTGTCCAGGAACACACTCTGTAGACCAGACTGGCCTCGAACTCAGAAATCCCCTTGCCTCTGCATCGCAAGTGCTGGGATTAAAATCATGCACCACCACCACTCTGCACAGATGTTTAAATAAAACACACACACACACACACACACACACACACACACACACACTCACACTCACACACACAAGTGGATTCCGTTAAAGCCAACTGCACTTGAATTGACCATGGTACCTAGAGTAGAGTACTTTTGTTATACTCAGTGTTTAATAATTTCTAAGTAAGCTCTATAAAACAGAGGGGTTCCCAAAGGGAACTTTGGTGGCAAAACGAAGGTAAAGAACTCAATCTGTTAACTCCATCTGGACATGGAGTTCCAGGTGATAGTGTGTTCCACCTGGCTTGACTGCATTGTTGCATCAAAAAGCAACACAAGGTAACAACTTATTTATATGGAAATTGTACATCTAAAAGAAATGTCAAGGATTCTCACACATGATTTAATACTATTATGCTTAATACTCCTGAGAGTAATTAAGCATCACTTGCTGCTCTTATGGAGAAACTGACTTTGGTCCCAGGCACACAGAAATTGGAACACAACTGCCTGTAATCCTGTCTTGTAGGAACATACACTCTGTCCTGCCAAGTACCAGGTATGTTCATACCTGGATTGAGGCATTCACATGCGTCTTAGTCAAAGTTTCTATTCCTGCACAAACATCATGACCAAGAAGCAACTTAGGGAGGAAAGGGTTTATTCTGCTTACACGTCCAAATTGCTGTTGATCACCAAAGAAAGGCAGGAATGAAACTCAAGTAGGTCGGGAAGCAGGAGCTGATACAGAGGCCATAGGGGGATGTTACTGACTGGCTTGCTTCCCATGGCTTGCTCAGCCTGCTCTCTTGTAGAACCCTATAATACCAGCCAAAAGATGGTACCACTCACAATCGGCCCTCTACCCTAGATCACTAATTGAGAAAATGCCCCACAGCTGAATCTCATGGAGGCACTTCCACAACTGAAGCTCCTTTCTCTGTGAAAGTATGTGTCAAGATGACACAAAAAAAACATCCAATACAACATGTAACAATTAAATAAGGCTGGGCATCATTACATACACCTTTAATCCCAGTACTTGGGAGACAGAGGGAGTAAGATCACCATTTGTGGAAGACAGTCTTGTTTGCATAACCACTTCCAGGAGTGTCAGGACTACATACTAAGGGCCTGTGTTAAGAAATCAAAAATAATGCCAGGCAAAGGTGGCTAACACCTTTAATCCCAGCACTTGGGAGGCAGAGGCAGGCTGATTTCAAGGCCAGGCTGGTCTACAGAATGATTTCGAGGACAGCCAGGGCTACACAGAGAAACCCTGTCTCGGAAAACAACAACAACAAAAAGTGAGCCCTACAAAACCCAGCATAATTCATTTTCTACATGTTAATTGTATTTTTATTCAGTTTTCTGTAATTGTGTATGCCTCATGTGTAGGGTTCCCTAGCCTAGAATGGGGATTCACAAACCCTAGATCTGGACCTATCGCGTATATGGGCTTCCAGACCAATTAGGAACCAAATTCCAAGATTCAAGATTGATAAGCAATCTTTTCTTTTCTTGTATTGAGTGTTTATGTGCAGGTAGGTAAGTACAACATAAGCATGCCTGGAGACCTAGAGCCAGAAGGAGGACTAAGACACCAAAGGAATAGAACTCCAAATGAGTGGTTGTGAGCCACCTAGTGGAGGGTGGGAACTAAACCAGGCTTTCCTGATAAAGCAACTATTGCTGACTCACTGACCCATCGCTCCAACCCAAAATAAGTAATCCTCACTTAAATCCAGCTCTAGTCCCAGAATGCTTACAGTTTTGATATTTTGCAATGGGATGTAGGAGAAGAGATCACATTAAATTTTATTCAAGCTAGATATGGTGGTGCATGCCCAACACTTGGAACACCAAGGCAGGTAGATCTATGTGAGCTCCAGACCAGCCCTGACTACAGAGCAAGTTAGAGGACTCCAGGGCTGTTACAGAAGAAAAAAACTGTCTCAAAAAGGCACAAAATCAACACCCCCCAGGGTTTCCCTGTGTATCCCTGGCTGTCCTGGAACGCACTCTGTAGCCCAGGCTGGCCTCGAACTCAGAAATCTCCCTGCCTCTACCAACCAAGTGCTGGGATTAAAGGTGTGTACCACCACTGCCCAGTTTAGAATTATCTTTCTTCTTTTCATTTTATCTATATAATTTCCACGATAATCTTTAATTTTAACATTTTTTCTACATATTTCAATGATTTTACCAGAAATATTCTCCATGAAAATCTTCACGTTTTTCAGAAAATGTTTATACTTCCACTTTTAATCAATTTAGGAATACTTTTATGCCTACAAATATTATATCTATTTAAAAATTTCCATGATAATCTTCCATCTAACATGTTTTTCTACATATTTCCACAATTTTATCAGAAATATTTTCCATGTATATCTTCAATTCTATCATAAAATATTTCTATCTCCTATTTCAATTAATTTAGCATGTCTACCACTTTACTCCTAATTTTCCACGAAAATTGTCAATTTTAACTTGTTTATCTGAAATATTTTCAAGTAAATCTTTAATTTTATCAGAAGGTGTTTTTACTTCCTTTTATTTCCCTTTTCAATAAATAAAAAATATTAAAAAGAAAAATGATATGAAAGCCTTCTGATGAATGTGGTGAATTGTACATAAATGTTCTTTTGTAGATTGTGTGGGTATGATAGGAGGTTCATAGTCTTGTATTCTCTAGGGTTCCTTCATTCCTGTCTTAGAAATGGAAGTAACAACTGGAAGGAGAGAGAACACTGGAATTGTAAACCTTGAGAGAGGTTCGACCCCAGTACCAAGGAAGATGATATTCAATAAATCCAATTAAAAAGAAAAAAAGAAACAAGATCAAATCTCAAAAATGTTCTTTCTGTAGTGGTAAAATGACTGAAATAATATATAGAAAATAGCATATTATTTATTTTGTATCACAACAAACCCAACTCCCTGTTTAACAATTTTAAATTTAAAACACTAAACATCCTTTGGGGGAAAAAGGAGACAATAATAAACATGTGAGGGTGCAGGAACTCTTGCTGTCTTCCATGGCTGATTCTCCTAATGAGGTTTGGCTTCTACACACTGGCCAGCAGTGTTGTGAAATGTGATGTTGCTTGGCAGGTTACTGGAGGTCTCCCAAAAAAAGTGTACATTCTATTTTACCAACTCACATGAGTGAAAGAATGAGTGTAGTTCTGTGATATACTGAAGAAACAAGGATTACAGGTATGAACATGTCCTCATTCACCCTTGTGCTTCTGTACATTATACTTTTCTTATATATGTAGGAATATTGAGTCTTGACGGGAGGTGGTGATGCACGCTTTTAATCCCAGCACTTCGGAGGCAGAGACAGGCGGATTTCTGAGTTTGAGACCAGCCTGGTCTACAAAGTGTGTTCCAGGACATCAAGGGCTACACAGAAAAACCCTATCTCGGGAAAAACAAAAGAAAAGAAAAACATACAAAGAATATTGAGTCTTGTGCTTGATAACATATTTTCATTCGTTTTTGCTCTTTTTACTTAAATTTTGCCTGATATTAGCACTGTTATTTTTGTCTGACTGGCATTTAAAAATCAAGAGATTGAGCAGGACCATGGAAAAAGAAAGAAGAGCACAAGCAAGACTCCTGATGCCTCCAAAGCTGTTGAGTATGGTGAGGGCTTCAGCAACCTCTGTTCACTGCCATGGACAGAGGAGTCATGCAGCTAGGATGGCTTCTCAGAGAGTCCTGAAGCTGTTCTGGGTCATGGTCAATCTCTTACATGAATATCTTACATATGATTGTGCTTAGTGAGAAATATTAGATGAAATTATGATTGAATTTTAGAATCTATTAGAATTGCATGCAGTATCTATGCAAGAGCTACATCTTTCTGAAGACTTGATCAAACTTGCTGTGTTAATATGTGAGAATCCTTTGGTCGTGTGTAGACAGAGGATGCCTACAAGATTACCAATCTTGTATTAATAATTTGTGTTGGTCCAGTGTGGTTTGCCATATTTGGACACCAAATGGTAATCCTTGCTGTGTATCCCTACTGCCCAGTTGAAGTTGGCCCTGGAACACTTTCTAACAAGATTTTATGGGTAAATCACAGGTAAGAAGTGGATATCTCTAGTCATCTGCACCCAACTTGCTGGACTGTTTTTTCTCTCCATCCATTCATAGCTCTTGCCAATTAACGTATTTGCAACCAGACCCCCTGCTCCATATCTCCCAGAAAATAAACTATTAAAAAAGAGTATACATGGAGTGACCCATGGCTCCAGCCACATATATAGTAGAGGATGTGAGACATCAATGGGATAAGGCTTGATGCCCCAGTGTAATAAATTCCAATCCAGTTGAAGGAATTGGTGGGTAGGTAGGAGAACACACTTATTGAAGCAGGGAAAGAGTGGTTCTGATAAGGGTTTCCCAGGGTGTGCGGACCTGGAAAGGGGATAACATTTGAAATGGAAAGAAAGAAAGAAAGAAAGAAAGAAAGAAAGAAAGAAAGAAAGGAAGGAAGGAAGGAAGGAAGGAAGGAAGAGAGAAAGAAAGAAGAAACAAGGAAAGAAAGAAAATAAAAAGGAGGAGTAGAAAATGAAGCACATCAATTTCTCATTGAAAAAAGCACAGTGGCCAAGATCTCTTTTTTTGGAAGGAAGAGGTGTTAAGTGCCTGTGTCCCAGGAGAAGTCTGTACAAAACGAGCACTTCAGCTTCCTGTCAGTAGAGGGAGAACTTTATCAGGAAGGCAAAGGCTGTTCCATATGACATAAGCAGTCCCTTGTCTGGACATTCCATTGTTCCCTGGAGAGCTCTTGTCATCCCCTGTGATGTCACCCGTGCTGTAACAACACCAGCTGATCCTAGTGCAGCACTTAGACCTATAGAGTTCACCCATATTAATGTTTTCAAGAGAGACACAGGAATTTTGTTAAGGGAGAGGAAGAAATCTGATGTTGTTAGTGTAAACCAATATGAGTCTACAAGCAGAGAGAAACAGGCACTTAGTTAAGGGAGAGGAAAAATTCTGGTGTTGATAGTATAAACCAGTAAAAAGAGGTGGTTATATATATTAAAAAAAAAAACGAGTGAGTTCTAGGAAGGAGACTTGTAAATTCCTGGAGATGTACTTGAGCCTGGCTTCCTAGAAACGGGTCACAGGAAACAGAACCTCTGTCAAGCTAATGAACTTTCTGTGTTTTCAAAATTCCAGAAAGACAAGAATTCCAGCATAATAGGTGTCCATCGCAAACCAGGTACTGGCAAAGCATTATTCCTTTATTACCTACATCATTCTTTATTTTACCTTTGTATTATTTAATGAATATAAATTGTTAAATAAATTATTAATTTATTTGATAATTAATTAAATACTCATTTCCTAAGTGTGGTAAAGCCTTTACAGATCAATTCTACTCTTCTATATCTCAATTTAATATTGGAGTTCTACCCAACTCAGGAGATGCTCTTTAAAAATTTCAAAAAATAAACTGCAGATGGATCTTATACACAAGTGGTAAATATTAAGTGCAGAATTTTTAGATTTAAGAGGAAAGAGATCTCTCCAAGTTTAGCATCCCACCTGTATTATTACTCTAAGCAAGTCCCTGGCTCAAATGTTTTGAGCAGATTCAGCCTTGATGGTGATGCTTTTCAGAAGTCACAGCCTGATGTGGGGTGTGAGGAGCACCACAAGGGAACTCACAGGAGGCCACATCTGGCCACATCTGACTGATGCTTCACATCCAGCACCAGGGAGGACCCACCACCCCAGCTCCACTGCTCATCCACATTCTCCTCATGATGGGCAGAGACCCTGTGCTCAACATGTCTCAGAAACAGAACTGACTTGAGGTCACCACACAGCACCCAAGAGCGGCATTCAAAGGAGGACACAGAGAACTGTTCAAGCCTGCACGGCCAACACACACTTCAGCAAGACTCCAGGAAGAACCCGCCTCTCAGTCTGACTGGCAGGTCTGCCTGGGGTCCTTGATTGGTCAGTGTGTCTCACCCCTCCTCAAGGTTAGAGTGTGCTTCCAGTCCTGGGCCAGACCCTTCATATATCTCAGGTCAGATTTGCACTCCCATAGCATTTGTGCCTGTCCTCCAAGAGCCTCATCCATCTGTGCTCCCACCCAGCACTGGAGGAGGATTCACCATTGCAATTGAGGCTGTTCAGCTGCTTGCTCCTCCCTTTGTGGGCAGTGATCCTGCACTCATCATGACCTGACTTCATAGTTTGCTTGAGAATTCATGACAGCACTTCCCCTTCTTCTTCTTCCTGAAATCAAGGTGGATAACCTGTTACTTGACTTGCAGTGGAGGTATAGAGCTGGCCCATCAGTGGAAGGATGCCCAGACTTTTAACATTAAAGAGGGACTTTAGGAAACACGTGTTTGTTTGGCTTTGTGGCTTCATACAATTCCATTCCACCAGATGATAGGAATGAAACAACTCTGGGAAGAAATCAGGAAATTGATGACAAACACTGTGGAACACAATGGTTATTCAGCACATCTTTCTCAATGGCAAGGTGGGGAAAAACCCACAGTTGTGTTAACACAGGTTGTCTAGATCAACATATCTCATAGAAAGAATGATTTATCTGTATATGTAAAAGAAGATTTATTATAATGTCTCAGAGTCAGTTGTCCTCTTCTTCCAATAATGGCTGCTTGAGAAAGGGAAACTTCAAAATCAAGGATTTATTTTCTTCTGAAAGGGAGCTGCAATTTCCCTGAGCCATGCATGAAGCCAGAAAACAAAACTCTTTTTTCCTAAAGTCACTCTTTAAAGTTAATAGCCTGGGCACCCTTTTACTTGTGGATCAGATTGATTCCTCCACTGCACCTGAGGAATGGGCTATGCAAGCTATTCACCTTGATTACAGGAAGAGGAAGGCAAGTGCTGTGAGGAAAGCTCAGGCCAGGTCTCAGTTTAGGTCGTGGTAAGTGCAGGGGCATTGCTCACTAGGGGAGGAGCAGGCAGCTGAATAGCATGAGCTGGTATAGTGGGTTCTCCCCTAGGCCTGGGTGGTTGAGAGTCCTCTTGCAAGGCAGGCACAAGTTCTAAGGGAGTGAAAACCACTCCTAAGATCTGGAAAAAAGTTTGTCCCTGGACTAGAAGCACACTTTAACCTTGAGGATTGGTAAGGCTTACTAGCAAATCCAGACTTCCAGGCAGACCTGCCATTTCAAAGAAAGAGGCGGGATCTTCCGGATTCCTTTCTTCAAGTTCCCATTGGCTGTGCACGCCAGGATAATTCACTGTGTCCTGCTCTGATCTCTGCTCTTCCGTTCTGTGAGGGGACCTCAGTGAAGCTCTGAAATCAAGACATGGTAAGCACAGCATATCTGCCTGCAATGGGCAGGAATGTGTGGCTGATTAGTGGGTGCTGGGGTAGAGGTTGCTATCAGTGGTTGGATGGGAAACACCAGCTACATCTGACTACATGTGTGTTTTCTTATGATGCTTCTTGTTAAATAAGACTGTGACCTCTGAATAACTTCACTTTCATGGTGGATACTTCCCAAATCATTTGGACCATTGATTTGCTTGTAGAAATATCATGACTGCTTTTTTTGATTCTGCAGCACATGTCCAAAATATTTCGTGTGTTACTCTGCACATTGAGAGGGCAGGTATGAATCTAATAGGTCTATTTTAACATGTGACTATTTTTATTTTTTGCAGTTTTCATATTTCTTTACATGTATAGTGTTTTGAATATTGTGTGGCAAGGGGACTTTTATTGTTCCAATCTATTTGGTATTTTGGATGTTTCTTGTACCTTAATAGGAATCTTTGTCTGTAGTTTAGAAATTATTCATTTAGGATTTCATTAAAACTAGTTTCTAGACCTTTAAGCTGATATTCTTCTCCTAGTTCAGTCAATTGTAGTACTTTCTTTTGATTTGTTGCAGTGTTGCTGGTTATTTAGTGCCCGGAAACTTTTAGACTCCAAATATTTTATTTGACAAATAAGTCCATGTATTCTATTATCTCCTTTCCTGTTCAGTGTGTGAACCTTCCCTCTGTAGTTCTCTATGTAGAGGCAATTTCAATGGCCTGCTCTCAAGTCTTAGCACATGCTGGAACCATTACCTGCCTCCATCAACTGCTGCTGTTCTCAGGTGTGCTTTATATACATGGAGCACGAGCTTCAGCTGCTCTCTGTATTTTTCCCTGTTTCTGTTCTCTACACATGCCCCATATATAGTCGTTCTTCACTCTCACCCCACTCTCTCTGCTCCCTATATGAGTTCCAATCTGCAGGTCCTCTTGTGTACCTCTATCCCTTCCCCAGGATCTCACGTGTGTCCTTTCCACAAAACAACCTCTTTTGTATCTGACCTCTTGCATGTTTTAATTTTTGAAGTTCTGCTGTGACAGGACACATTGGCTTTCTTGGGTACATATTTCCCTGGCTTATCTTCATTATATTATTAGGCTGATGTCTAAGCAGCTGGGCTTGTAGTGATAATAAGTATAGATACTGGTCTTTTGGTTTGTCATATATGAGTGCTATTTTTATTTCTGAGTTACTGTTTGCTGTCTGTATATTCAGAGAATGTTGGCTGAGTGCTGCCCCTTTTAGTGACCTGTTTGGTGGGTATGTTCAAGAGGGAATGCCTGCTAATGTTGAAAGCTGGAAGAAGTGGCAGGCAGGTAGTGATGATCTTAGCAATCCACCAGAAGACATAGTCAGGAGAGGTTAAGCTGCATCTGGTGTTTGTGCAGTGTTAGGGACAGCTGTGTAAATTGCATGTGGGATAACAATAGTGTGGTAAATTTAATGGAAAGCAAACATTATTGTCTCCTGGAAGTCATGGCATGTGGTTGAACAAGGAGGGTACATTCCTGTCTACTGGAAGATGATGGCATATTCTGTACCATTGTTTGTTGCTTGCTAAGGGCAAGTTGAACCAGCACCATTTCTTGAAAAGAGTATATTTTTGCCGCTGGATAGTTTTGATTCCCTTGTCAAAGATAAAGTGACCATAGATGGGTGGGATCATTTCTGGATCTTCAATTCAAGTCCATTGATCTACCTGCCTGTCACCAATACTGTGCAGTTTTTAATCACTATTGCTCTGCAACACTGCTTGATGTCAGAGACACTGATTCCAACAGAAGTTCTTTTCTTGTTGAGAATATTTTTAGGTATCTTGGTTTGTTCGTTTGTTTTTTTGTTGTTGTTGTTATTCCAGATGAATTTGAGAATTGCTCTTTCTAACTCTATGAATAATTGAGTTTTGATTTTGATGGGGAACTGTATATTGGTTTTAGCAGTAAGGTCATTTTTACTATATTAATCCTACCATTACAAGAGCATAGAAAAATTTCCATTTTCTGAGGGTTCCATGGATTTCTTTCTTCAAAGACTTGAAGTTCCTGCCATACAGAGTTTTGATTTGTTTGGTTAGAGTCACATAAAGATCCTTTATATTGTTTTTTGGCTTTTGGGAAGGCTGTCATTTCCCTAATTCCTTTCACAGCCTGTTGTTGATCCTTTGTGTATAAGAAATCTTCTTATTTGCTTGAGTTAATTTTATATCCAGCCACTTTGCTGAAGTTGTTTATCAGCTGTAGGTTTTCTCTGGTGGAGATTTTGGGTCTCTTAAGTATATTATTATATCTGCAAATAGTGATAATTTAATTTATTCCTTCCTAATTTGTATCCCTTTGACCTCATTATGTTGTCTAATTGCTGTAGCTAGAGCTTCAAATATTATCTTGAATAAATACAGAGAGAGTGGGCAGCATTGTCTGTTGCCTGAATTTAGTGGGATTGCTTCGATTTTCTCTCTATTTAATTTGATGTTGCCTATTAGTTTACTGTATACTGCTTTTACTATGTTTAAGTATGAGCCTTTAATTCCTGATTTTTCCAAGACTTTTAAGATGAAAGGATGCTGAATTTTGTCAAATGATTTTCAGGATTTAATGAAATGACCATTTTTTTCTTTGAGTTTGATTATGTAGTGGTATACATTGATGGATTTCTGTACCTTGAACCATCCCAGCATCCATGAGATGAATCCTACTTGATCATGATGAATGATTCTTTTGATTTGTCCTTGGATTCAGTTGGCAAGAGTTTTATTTAATATTTTACATTGATATTCACAAGAGAAATTGTTCTGAAGTTCTCTTACTTTGTTGGATTTTTGTGTGGTTTTGGCATCAGTGTAATTGTGGCTTCATAGAATGAATTGGGTAGTATTTCTTCTGTTTCTAAATTTGTGAAACAATTAAAGAGCATTTATATTAGGCCTTCATTGAAGGTCTGATAGAATTCTGCACTAAAACCATATGGTCCCGAGATTTTCAATTACTACTTCTATTTCTTTAGGATTATGAGATCATTTATCTGATCCTTATTTAACTTTGGTATTTGGTATCTGTCTAGAAAAATGCCCATTTCATTCAGATTTTCCAGTTGTGTCGAGCTTTTGTAGTGGGATCTGATGATATTTTTAATTTCCTCAGTTTCTGTTGTTATATCTCTCTTTTCATTTCTATTTTTTTAATTGCATACTATCTCTGTGCCATCCGGTTTGCCACCTCCTAGTTTTCTTGATTCTTTATATAGTCCTATTTGTTTCTAATTGTTTGATTTCCGCCCTGAGTTTCATTATTTCCTGCCTTCTACTCCTCTTGGGTGTATTGACTTCTTTGTGTTCTAATGTTTTCAGGTGTTCTGTTAGCTGCTAGTGTATGTTCTCTCCAGCTTCTTTTTGGTGGCACTCACAGCTATGAGTTTTCGTCTTAGCACTGCTTTCATTGCATCCCATAAGTTTGAGTACGCTGTATACTCATTTTCATTAAATTCTAAAACATCTTTGACTTCTTTCCTTATTTCTTCTTTGACCAAGTCATCACTGAGTAGAGCATTCTTCACCTTCTATGTGGGCTTTGTGTTGTTTTTGTTGCTATTGAAGACAGGCCTTACTCCATAGTGATCAGATAGGAGGCATGGCATTAATGCAATTTTATTATATCTGTTGAGATCTGTTTTGTGACCAATTATATGGTTAGTTTTGGAGAAGGTACTATGAAGTGCTAAGAAGAAGGTATATTCTTTTGATTAAGGATGAAATATTCTATATATGTTTGTTAAATCCATTTAGTCCATAACTTCTGTTAGTTTCAATGTGTCTCTGTTTCATTTGTATTTTGTTGATATGTCCATTGATGAGTGTGGGGTGTTCAAGTTTCTGAAAATTATTGTGTGAGGTATACTGTGTCCTTTGAACTTTAGATGGCCCATCAGTGTACAGATGCCCATGCATTTAACGTTAGTGAGGGATTTTAGGAAACACGTGTTTTGCTTTGCAGCTTCATACAATTCCCTTCCACCAGATTATTGGTATAAAACAATCTCGGTAGAAACCCAGGAAAGAGATGACAAATGCTACGGAACAATATTGATACTCATCACATCTTCCTCAATGGCAAGGTGGGCAAGGTGCTAATAAAACAGTTGTATTAGCATAGGTCCTCTAGGTCAACATATATCTTAGAGATAATTTTTCTGTGTATTTAGAAAGATTTATTATAATGTCTCACAGACAGTTATCCTCTTCTTCCAGTAATGGCTGTGCTAAGGGAACATGAAATCAAGTAATTATCTTTAGGTGAAAGGTAGCTGCAATTTCCCTGAGCCCAGCATGAAGCCAGAAAATGAAACTTTTGTTTCCTAATGTAACTCTTTACAGTTAATAGCCTGGGCACCCTTCTCCTTGTGGATCATATTAATTCCTCCACTGCACCTGAGGAATGGGCTATGCAAGCTATTCACCTTTATTACAGGAAGAGTAAGACAAGTGCTGTGAGGAAAGCTCAGACAAGGTCTGAATTTAGGTCCTAGTAAGTGCAGGGTCATTGCTCACAAGGGTAGAAGCAGGTACCTGAATAGCCTGAGCTGGAATAGTGGGTAATTCCCTAGGGCTGGATGGTGTGAGAGTCCTCTTGCAAGGCAGGCAAACATTCTAAGGGAGTGCAAACCAATCCTAAGATCTGGAAAAATATTTGCCCCTTTATTAGAAGCACACTTTAACCTTGTGGAGTGGTAAGGGTTACAGGCCAATCCAGACCTCCAAGCAGACATGTAATTCAAGGAAAGAGGCAGGGTCTTCCAGTTCCCTGTGGCTGTGCAGGCCAGAATAGTTCACTGTGTCCTGCTCTGATCTCTACTGTTTCATGCTGTGCTGTGAGGGAAACTCAGGGAGAAATGATCAGCACAGGATTTTTTCCCCAGGAAGTATATCCCACAATGGGGAGGAACAGGTGGCTGAGAAGATGGAGCTGGGGTGGAGGGTCCTATGGTGTTGGATAGGAAACATCAGCTTGATTTTAGGATATGTTAGGTTTCTGGTGGTGCTTCTTACTTGCAAGTTCAGGCACTGACATCTTTATACCTTCACTATCATGGCTAAGTTTAAATCTGCCCAAAACATCTCGACAAGTTGCCTTCTTGTAGAAGCATGGGTGGTTTCTGTGACTCTGCAGCACATGTGCCTAAACCATTTTTTCTTTTACAATATATATTAAGAAGGCAGGAATAGGGCTGGAGAGATGGCTCAGAGGTTAAGAGCTCTAGCTGTTCGTACTCAGGTCATGAGTTCAATTCTTAGCAACCACATGGTGGCTTATAACCATATGTAATGGGATCTGGGGCCCTCTGCTGGCCCGTAGGAATACATGCAGGGAGAACATTCTATAAGTAATGATTTAAATCCTTAAAAAAAGAAGACAGATATGAATCTAATAGTTCTGATTTCATACATTAGGCATTCTTTTGTTAAGTTTGTTATTTTTCTGCTGTAGTTTCTTTTATTTCTTTAATATGTTCAGCGTTTTGATTATTATGTGGCGGCCGGGCATGGTGGCGCACGCCTGTAATCCTAGCACTTGGGAGGCAGAGGCAGGCGGATTTCTGAGTTCGAGGCCAGCCTGGTCTACAGAGTGAGTTCCAGGACAGCCAGGACCACACAGAGAAACCCTGTCTTGAAAAACCAAAAAAAAAAATGATTATTATGTGGCAAAGGGACTTTTCCCAATGTTTGGTATTTTTGATGCTTCTTGTATATTAACAGGCACCTTTTTTAATTTAGAAAAATTTTTCATTTATGATTTCATTTGACATATATTCTAGACCTTTATGCTGATTGATATTTTTCCTCTTCCTCTCCCTGTCCCTGTCCCTGTCCCTGTCCCTCTCCCTGTCCCTCTTCCTGTCCCTGTCCCTGTCCCTCTCCCTTCCCATCCCCCTCTCCTCCTCCTCCTTCTCCTCCTCCTCCTCCTCCCTCCTCCTCCTCCTCCTCCTCCTCCTCCTCCTTCTTCTTCTTCTTTTTCTTCTTCTTCTTCTTCTTCTTCTTCCTTCTCCCTTTCTAACATGTCCTGAGAAACTAAACTACACTGAAACCTGTAGAGAAGTCTGATGCAAAAGAGTTTGTTTGTGGGAATGGAGAGGAGTGAGAACCTCAGGATGGTGACTTATTTTCCTGGCTGGTATTAATTATCATCCTATGCTGGTGTCTGGGCATCTGCATTTGTGGCAATTATGGGTCTAGTTACTGCTTTCTCAGTTTGTCTTGTTTGTGTGGGAGTTTTACTCCTATGTTAACAGTTTTCTTTATAGATTTTTAGAGTGTTGGTTGAGTGCTGCCTCTTTTACTGACCTGTTTGTTATGTTCAAGAGAGAAGCTGGTTAATGTTGAAAGCTAGGAAAGAAGGTGGGCAGGAAGAGATAATCTTCTCAATCCTTAAGGAGACATATTCAGGAGAGAGGAGAAGCTGCAAACATTTCATCATTTCCGAGATAAAGTCATCTGAAGGAGCCTCAGTTGAGGGTGTGCTCTCATCAGAATGGCTGGTTGCTATGTTTGTGTGAGATAGTGTTGATGATTGATGTGGGAAGGCTCTTCCACTGAGAGTGAAAATATTCATAAGCAAGTGGACCTGGGCTGGATGACAGAGCTAACTGTGCATGGGACACTCACCAAGCAGGAGAGCAAGCCAGGAGACAATGTTTGTCCATGTTTTTGCCTTCAGTTTGTAGCTTCAGAACCATTCACAACAAACATTTATTACCTGATGTGCTTTTGATCAGAGGATTCCATCACCGCAGCAGAGTAGTAAATTAGCACAACAAAAACAACAACAAAAATGGTATCAATAGTTGAGTTTGCTGCTGGACAGCATCTTTTTCTTTTTAGGAAGGAATGTGGAAAATATCAGAAATTGAGATGGTGAAACTTATAGAAAGCTCTCCATGGAGCTTAATCATTTGTTCTCATAGGATGCAGAAGATGGGAGTGCTGACAGTATTCAGCCAGTGGAAAGTGAGATCATAGCATTTCAGAGGAAATTAGACACTGGGTATATTTTAACCAGAAGTCATTTCTGTGACATATTGGCTACAAATCATTTCCCCTTGGCCTACACTCCAAAATATTGAGTGGGGTAAAATTTAAAAATAATGGCTGACTTCTATATTTTTATTCTATTTATATTTATTTGTTCATATTCCCCACTTATTTAGCATTTATTTAATTTAAATTCCTATTACTCCCATACCTCCATTTTACCTTACACAGTCCTTCATCCCTAACTACTTTTATCTTTCAAAGGACCTTGGGGACCACAGGAGTTTCCACCAACCATGGCATTCCAAGTCTCTGCATTGTTAGGCATATCTTTCTTACTGTAGTCAGAAAAGGCAATCAAGTTAGGGGAACAGTTTGGACAGACATTCAAGAGCATAAGGGACATCCCCTACACTTGATCTTAGCCAAAAGGCCGAGAACGATAAGGGACATTTCCTGCTCCATTTGTTGGTGGAAACACATGAAGACTGAGTAGCTCATGTACTACATATATGGTGGGTAATTCAGTCCATTCTGTGTATATTCCTTGGTTGGTGGCTCAGTCTCTGAGAGTCTACTAGTGTCTAGTTTAGTTGACACTGAGGGTCTTCCTATGGACTTCCTATTCCTTTGGAGACCCTCAATCCTTTCCCCAAAAGACCCCTCAGGCTCTGTCCAATATTAGGCTGTGGGTCTCTGCATCTGATTTTGTCAGGGACTGGATGAACACTCTCAGACGACAAGTATGCTAAGCTACTCACTGAAAGAATAAGAAAGTATTTCCTCATTAGTGCCAGGGATTGGTGCTTGCACATGGGATGGCTCTCAAGTTGGGCAGGGTATAGTTTGGACATTCCTTCATTCTCTCTTCTATCTTTTTGCCTCCATTTCTTGTAGATAGAACAAATTTTGTGTGGAAAGGTTTTGTTGTAATTACCTTTCTACTGGGGGTTCTTACTGACTTTAGGATGTGGTCCTCTTCAGTGTCCAAATTATCACTGCTATGCATTTTAGCTGTGGTCACTCCCATAGACGCCATCTTGCTCTCCCTTTCATGGTCTGTGGCACATCCTAAAGATGTCTGCACCCTTAGAATCCTGACAGCTGCAGATTTCAAGCAATTTTCCTGACACAGTGGCTCTTTGTTTTCTCTCCCCTCACCTGTTCCTTACCTCCCCTTCCCCTTTCTTAACTACTTGCCCTTCCAGTTCTCTCTCTTTCATCTGCCTCCTATGACTGTTTTATTTCCTATTCTGGATGAGATTCAGTGATGCTGATTTTAGCCTTCCTTCTTCCTTTTAGAGATTTGTTTTGTTTATTTATTTACTTATCTATTTATTTATTATATGCACACTGTAACTTTTTTCAGACACATCAGAAGAGGACATCAGATATTATTATGGGTGGTTGTGAGCCACCATGTTCTTGCTGGCATTTGGACTGAGGACCTTCACAAGAGCAGTCAGTGCTCTTACCAGCTGAGTCATCTATTCAGCTCCTTAGTCTTTCTTCTTGTTTAGTTTCTTCAGAGCCAAGAAATGCAGCATGGATATCCTGTATATTATGCTTATTATTTATCAGGATATGAGTATCTAGATTTATCCATTTGCCTGCAAAATTCTTAATGTCCTTGTTTTTACAGGCTGAATAGTATTCCATTTTGTAAATGATCCACATATTCTATATCCATATTTTGGTTTAGGGACATCTTGTTTTTTTTTTTTTTTCAGTTTCTACCTCTTATGAAAGAAACAGATATGAACTTGGTGGAGCACATGCCCTCGTGTGTAGATGCAGAAGAACATATCTTAAGTGTTCCACTTCCTCCAGTTAAGTCTTAAATTCATTTGAGGAGTAGGCTATGTGTTTCCTAGTCGCAAGAATGAACTTTACATAAAACCTGCTGCAAATAGGGTCCAAGTGAGGCAGAGTCCATCACCTTAGAGGCCAAATTTGAGAGGATCATTCATATGGTGTGACATCTGAAAACTCATAGTTGAAAAATTCAGTATCATGGATTCTTCCTGTATGGTTTAAGTTTGGCACGATTCCACCATTTTTTGTACAGTCGCAGCCCAAGGGAAGAATCTGTGAGAGTTCATTGTAGTGAAATTATGAGGAAGATACTTGAGTTGCATTTTGCGACCACCACTTGTTGAGATATCTAAGGCATTGATAAATCTGCCATGGAGAGATGTATAGAATTATAGGAATTACCCAAACTGTTACAAGATTTGACTTTCAAAATTTAGTCTTAAGAGTCAGAAGAGACTTTAGATATTTGAACAGTGTTTCAAAATTTTGCCTTGAGAGGCAGAAGAGACGTTAGATATTTGAACAGTGTAGGAGTTGCTACAGAATTTAAGGATCACTGAAGAAAGATGGAATGCATTTTCATCACACAATGAATATTGCCTATAGTGTCAAGGGTCAGGAGGCATTTGATTGAAACAAAATGCATGCAGATAGTCTGGTGTCTTTGGACACTTGTATGCCTTTTCTGGCGTTCTTTGTGGTGCATGTGGAAGATCATGTAACAGGAGCCTTTCCAGATACCTTTTAGAGAAGAGGATAGTGTTTATTGAATGAAAAAAAATATTTTTATTTTTCTCTTTTTTGTTTCTCCAATAATTTATATATTCATTATCCTGCTGATCACTCTCTCCATCATAGGTCCCTTGCTATCACAGAATCACCCCCCCCCAGTCTCCTCTGTTTCTCTTTTGAGAATTGGTTGGAATCCCAGGTATCTCCCATAAATGGTGCATCAAGTCTCTTATGAGTTAAGTGCATCCTCTCCCACTGAGTCTGGACATGACAGCCCAGTTAAGGGAACAGATTCCAAAGATAGCTTGCAGCTATAGGGAATGCTCCTGCTTCAGTTGTTGAATGACCTTCATTAAGAGGGAGCTGTGTATCTACTTCTAATGTGCCAGAGGCCTTAGTCTAGCCTGTGTATGCTATTTGGTTTGTGGCTCAGGTCCTGAGGGTCCACAAGGGTACTGGTTAGTTGAGTCTGTTGGTCTTCCTATGGAGTATCTTTGGGGATTTTAATCTTCCCTCCAACTCTTCTGTAAGAGTCTCCAAGGTCCATACAAGGTTTGACTATGTATCTCTGCAGCTTTTTCAGTCAGGTTGTGGGTTGAGCCTCTCCGTGGACAATTACTCAAGGCTCCTCTTTGGGAGTATAACAGAGTATTGTTAATAAAGTCATGGATCGGAGCTTGTCCATAGGATGGCACTCAAGTTGGGCAAATTTTCATTTGCCATTCCCTCAGTCTCTGCTCCAGATTTACCCCTGTATTTCTTTTGAGGGGAAACATTGTGTTCTTAGTGTCTACTCTGTTGTAGTTGAAAGTGATTTGAGTTTCTTTCTTCTCCTGCTCCCATATATTCCCTATAAACTCTTTTCCTAAATTACATAAGTTGCAGTAGAAACATTTACTATTCAATAATAATCTAATTTACAAGTCAGGTAGTTAATTTATCTTATTTTTTGCTTTTCTTTTCAAAATTTTTTTTTCTCTGTGACACTTTGCTTGTCCTTATAGTAGGTAGAGAAACTGCAAAAGCCACATGGCATTTTTTTTAAAGTAAGCATAAGTTTTTGTGTGATTTTTCATCCATATCTTTAGTTTTGAAATTAGGCTAAATATATGTTGTATTCTATTTCTCAGGATGGCATATGTTCATGACATCCATATTATCTGAGGTTTTATTTTCATTGAATGCCAAGTTTATGAAGTTGTGCCTCAGTCTTGTGTGTGTTTTTTTTATTGGAAGAAACACAATTAGTTTAATAAATAGATGTATTTCCCCGTGTGCATGAATAATAATATCACTTGACTCATCTTTATTGTTGTCAGAAACTATTATCAGAACTCCTGATCTTGAAGTAATGAGTAATTCTTTGCCCCCATGTGTTTGCAAGAAAATGACCAACATTATGTAGAAGACAAGCAGAGGCTTTGCAATGCTGAGCTCTCTCTCCTGCCCTAAATTGTTTATTTATGATCAATATTTATATTACTATCATTTTCATCTGGTCATTTGTAACTACTTAAGCATGCATTCCCTTGTAGTAAAATTTTATTATAACGTTATACTTTACACTGTTGCACGTCATTTTTCTGTAAGATGAATACATATCTGAAGTGAATGCATAATTCTTTGTAGGACCTTAAAAGGTACTAAAGTAAATAACTGTGACTTCTATATCATTTTTGTTTTCATGGTTGATTTTTGTAGAGGATTGAGTGTCTTCGGATATAATTTTTGGTCTCCTAGAACACATTACATAGGCCATGCTTGCATCAAACTAAATGTCAAACACCTGCCTGTGCCTCTGTAACTAAAGGCGTTAGCAAATACACCCAGCTGTCCCATCATGTTTGTAGTTAGTAATTGTTCATATATTTTTCAGATGTGTACTCAATATTGTGGATCTGTTTCCCTGCATCTCCCTCTCAATTGGCAATTCTCTGGCAAGTCTGTATCTTATTCAAAGTTTTAAAAAGTGACACACATAAATCTTGTAATTCAAGATCCGTCTAAAATGACACAGTGATTATAACTTCTGAGTCAGAATATAAGTGGAGCAAGTGCCAAAATTATGTGAATATGTTTTCGATAATCCATATATTTCCTTTACTGTGGTGTAAGTATCATGCTTTGTTTTGTACATATGTATGTGATATTTAGGATGCAGTGACTTTTGATGATGTGCATGTGAACTTCACTGAGGAAGAGTGGAATTTGCTGGATCTTTCCCAGAAGAAACTCTACAAAGATGTGATGTTGGAAACCTACCTGAACCTCAAAGCCGTAGGTAAGATTGTTATTTTTTTCTAAAGGAAAGAAGTGTTTCTTGGTTATTGATTAGATTCTCTTATTTTAATTGTGAATAATGAAGATTGAGCTGAATAATTCAGTTTCACTGAACTTTCATTTTAACTTTAATAGTGCAGTGAAAATTCACAGTACCATGAATTTTGCCTAATTTCAAATATTATAACATTGATTTTCTGGTACTGTGTTTTAGGCAATTATCGGAAAGAGCAACATCTTGAAGAACGTTGTCAAAGCAGTAGAAGACATGAAAGGTAATTTTCATGCACAAGCTGATACAAATTTTCCTCTGAGGGAATTTTAATATCTTCTGGAATCTCCAATGAAAAGCAAGAGTGTAAAATAACAGTCCTTTAAGTGTCGCTATGATTATATTCTTACAAAACCATATACCTCAAGATCCAATATCTGATTAGTGTATCTCTTTGATATGTAGCTCATTTAAAGCATTGCTGTGCACATGACAATCTGTAAAGTACCATAGTATGTAGAAATTTCACATTGATAGTAATAAATTTATATCCAACACATTCTAATAAGCAAACATTCCATAGTAAAGTTTCTGATACTCACAATCCTGTAGTAATATGGTTAAGTTTAATGAGAGAGCTTTTTATTAGAATCAAGAATTTTGTTGAAAAGAAACATTAGTCTATTTTGCACATGTTATGGGAAACAAAAATTCAAACAGTGTGAATGCAATATGTAAAGCTTTCATTTGTAATTCTTTTTTATTAGGTATATCATGTGTCACAATGGATAAAACCATGTGAGCATAGGGATATTGAAAGAAGCAACATAAAATTTTTGTCCTAAGACAATGAGAAGATATGGAGTATTCTACCTTTGATAGACATTAGGAATATGATAGAAATATTCAACTAATTGGTTTAATAGTTTTACAGTGAATATCTTCAAACTCATAATGTTGAAAATTTTATGGGTACTAGGAATTTGGAATTTCTTCTGTGTGTCCTGGTTCACAGTCTAATGTGTTGTAATTCACACTACAGGAAAAATTACGAATGACATCAGTGTTATAAAGATCACAGTTGTTCAAACTTTCCTCAGATAGCTGAAATATATCATATAAAAATCCCATATAACAAGAAGTTGTTATAAATATGAGCCATCTAATAACCATCACAGGTGTCTTAAACAACTCAGGATTAGGGAGAAGACCATAAACATACAAAGGGCCAAAACCTTAAGATCTGATGCTTCTTTATCATTAGACAAACTTTTAAACATAATCCATATTGATTACATGATTGATCAGATTAATGCATGTGTCAAAGTTTTCACATGTGCTTATTGTTGCAGGCATGTAAGAAGTCATAGTGGAGAGAAACCCTATGAGTGCAATCAATGTGGTAAAGCCTTTGCAAGACCAAGTCATCTCCAAAGACATAAAACAACACATAATGGAGAGAAACCTTATGAATGTAATCAATGTGGTAAAGCCTTTGCAAGACCGAGTCATCTCCAAAAACATAAAATGACACATTCTGGAGTGAAACCTTTTGAATGTTATCAATGTGGTAAAGCCTTTGCACATCACAGTACTCTGCAATATCATAAAAGAACACATACGGGAGAGAAACCTTATGAATGTAATCAATGATTTAAAATTTTTGCAACACCCAGTCATCTTCAATATCATAAAAGAACACATACCAGACAGAAGTCTTATTAATGTAATCAATGTGGTAAAGTATGTTCACAAAGGAGAAATCTACAAATTATCTGTGCTGTAGAGAACCCGAATGAATATAATCATGAATTAATTGGGAGTTATGGGGCTATCATAGTAGGAATATGATACTCATGGTTGATTGAGATTATTTCCACTCTGGATATTGTTCTTTTGATTCTTTTGCAAAGAAGGTTGGTATCTTTTACCCTTGTCTGAAGAGTTTACTTGTGGTTATGTTAATTGCTTTGACAATGTAAGTCAGGAAAATCACCGCATAGAATTTGGCCTGGCAGTTTTTAACAAGCATAGAAACTAAGAAAGGAATAATACAAAATGTAAGTTTCAAAATACAAGGCATCATCATATAGTTGAAGGAATATAAGTCCTTTGAAAGAGGATAATCAATGGTATTCAATGAATCGTTACATTAAGGCAAGATTCCATCCAGCCATACGTATTGATTTGCAGTTGTATGAATGTGAACTGTAACATTTTAGGAATTATTACCTGTTTGTTGTTTTCATGTAAAGAAACAAAGGTACAAGTATGCATCAACCTGAGAAGGGATGGATCTTGATTGCTATTCTGGGTTTTCAATTTAAGATCTAAAAGGCAAAGCTTAGGTCCAGGCATTGTGTTACATGATTTTTATCCCAGAGTTCAGGAGACAGAGCCCTGCAGATCTCTGAGTTCAAGGTTAATCTACTGAGCAAGTTCCAGGACTACCAAGCTTAGACAGTGAAGTTTTTGAAAAATAGAGAGTGGATGACAATATAATGGAAGGGGCCATATTTCAGCCACTTCAAGCAGCAGAACTCAGCAGCTTTGTCTAGATGGCTCTGGTTTTAGAGGCAAGAATACAAGTATTAGTGAGACAATTAAAGCTGAATAGGTGCAGTTCAAGAATAAGAGTTGATGGAGAATAATTCAGCATCACTGAGGAAAAAAAACTTCTGAGTAGTAAATTCTGAGTGAAAAGTAGGGTGTGTTCCAGAGATAGTCATGGTTGGATCTAGTGGTGCACATGGACTTGGTCATGTATAAGGATCACCAGGTGGTACTGGTTTCAAATGCATGAAGTTGTGATGCAGAGAAGCTGAGGCTTGGCACCACTGATTGTGCATAATGAAGGCTGTGGGTCAAGTCTAATTACAGCAGAAGAACCCAGCATCCTGAAGATGCAAGTACCATGGGATGAGCAGCAAGAAAAGAAGGAGCAGTAGAGTGGAGTCATTCTGAGATTAGAGTGATATAGAGGACAGTGGGGGGGAAAGTGACCCGTTTTTGTTGGAGGAGCAGTGAAGATAATGTGTGGATCCTGGAGACTGAAACAAGATGCTGTGATATTGAAGTTTCCTTGGAGAAACCAAGATTTTGAGATCTTAGAACTGTGTGTTACCTGCTCAGGAACACTGTGTTAATGCAATAAAACCAGTCAAAAAGAAAGAACTGTGCTTTTAGTGAACAAAGTACAAAGGAGTTATAGATCAGAGGAATGCTTTGACATCAGACCTGGGCATGCAGAATTTGGAGATTACTCAGCTGGCTTTTGGTCTTCTTTAGATACAGGATTTTCTCACAATGACCTTTAGGAATGGTGACGTGTATCCTGTTTATATGGAGACATATGATGTGCTTTTTGGTTTTGAAAATATATGTGATTACTGTTACGTGATAGGGATATCAGAAGAATTTTTGTTGGACTCTTAAATTTTTTGGGGACTGCTTTATTTTGGGGACTTTTGTATTTGGAACTCATGTATTCTGCATCATGCTTTGGTTACATGTGGTCTCCCTAAACTTGTTTGGAGTGAACAATCCAAACGAGTTTGTTTGAACAAATATATGGGGGCCATGCAGTGGAAAATGTTAGGATAAATATGCTTGGCTAAGGGAGTGGAACTATCAGGAGATGTGGTCATGTTGAAGGAAGTGCATCACTTTGGCTGTGGGCTTTGAAATTCTACCTAATGCTGAATAGGCCCTCCTATTAGGTCCCTGGAAGACAGTCTCTTCCTAGCTGCCTTTGGATCAAGATGCAGAACCCTCAGCTTCTTCTCCAGCATCTTGTCTTCCTTCATGACTGTCATTCTTCCTGCTCTGATGAAAATGGACTAAACCTCTGAAGTTCCAAGCCAGCCCCAATTAAATGGTTGCTTTTATAGGAGTTGCCTTGTTCATGATCACTTTTCATAGCAATGGAAATGAAAGAAAGAAACATTGTGTGTTCATTTACTGTTAAGACTGCACAATTCTGTAGTCTTCATTTTCATGAAAGAATATGGGTTGGAGAGAAATTTCATGAATGTGTTTAGTATAATGAAGCCTTTGCACAGCTATATTCTTCATCATTATGAAACCATTCATACTGGAGAGAAATTCTATAAAAACTAGCAATGTAGTAAAGCCTTTATGTTATGGGATCCACTGGGTTCCAACACAATTCAAGCACCAGGACAATTCAAATGACAAGAATCTTTTGTAGTCAACTTGCTACTCATTATTCATAACCACAGAAATATTCTTAGAAGCTTAGCCATTGTTCTTTTATTTGTATTTTTTAGTAAGTCATGTATCCAATAAATTTCCTGAATGTATTTAAGAGCTCAGGAATTGCCTTTGGGAAGTTTTGGTTTACTTATTAATATGGCCATGTCATCTTCAAATAAATGTAATTTTACTTACTCTTTTCTAATTAATATTGTTTGCATCAATTTCAGTTATATTGCTCTAGTTCAACATTTAGATAGTACTTTGAATAGGGAGAGAGAGGATGAATCACCTTGTCTTGTTTGTGAATTAGTGGAATTGATTAGAACATCTCTCCATTTAATTTAAGGTTGGCTATAGAATTGCTGTAATGTGATGTTAGTATGTTTAGGTGTATCCCTTGGGTCCTTATTTACTCCAAGATTTTTCCATAAAGTGGTGTTGGATATTTTCAGAGAATTTTCATCACCTAATGAGATGTTTATGTCTGTATACATAAGATAAATAAATATTTTTAAAGTTGTTTACCTTAGTTTGACTTAATCATGGTAAATTGATTCTATCCAGGGAATTACCTATTTCCTTTAAAATATCCAATTCATTCGGTGGAGGCCAGGTTTTTAAAAAGTAGGTCTTTATCAGTCTCTGAATTTCTTCATTGACTGTTATTTTTTTCTCAATTTTCATTTTATATTTCAGTGATTTTGATATTCTCTATCTTTCAATAAAGGACTGCCTGTTTTGCCTAGTGAAATGCTCGAAGGACTAACTCCATGATTCATTGATTCCTTATTTTCTTCTTTTATTTTATTGATTTCTGCCCCCCAGTTGGGTAATTTCTTTATGTCTCCTCCATTTTATAATTTCTCATTCACTTCTTTTAGTTCTGGACTTTAAATGGTGCTCTTAAATTGTCTATAGGTGAGTTCTCCAATTTGTTAATGTACGAATTTCTGCGATGACCTTTCTTCTAAGCACCTCTTTTATTTTCTTTGTGTTAAATAGGATTGTGCCTGTTGCATATTCATTTCAACTGAATTCTAGAAAATTTCTGATTTCTTCCTCTATTTCTGATTTAACCTATTTTTCATTCAGTAGTGTGGCATGCAACTTCTGTGAGTTTGTAATCCTTGTGCTCTTTCTGGTTTTGTTGATATGAAACTCTTATTCATGGTGGTCTGATAAGACTCATGGTGGTGTTTCAATTTTCTTGTATGTATAGAGACTTACAATGTGTCTTAATATGTGGTCAGTGTGAGAGTAAGTTTCATGAGGTGGTGAGCAGAAGGTATATTAACTTATATGTCAGTAGAATGTTCTCTCAATATCAGCTGGAATCATGTCCATGCTGTCCGTTAGCTGGAGTATTTGTCTACTTCATTTTTATCTGGAGAATAAGTGTATGAGGGTTTTAATTATTGAGAGGAGGAGGGTAGCTTGTGGTGTGAGAGCTCTTTCTGCTATAATCGGTCTCCCTTGAGCCCTGGCTGTATCTTCTCTCAATGCAGAAACCACACCATAGGTGGTATCCTCCTGTTGCTTCTATTGTTCTGTGTAGCTCATGCTTGCCTACCACTTGCTATAGCCCAGGCTGGCCCACTTTCCTTTCTTGAACCTGTCCCTGCCCTTTGCCCACACTTTCCCGTTTTCCCCTCCCTGTAGCAGGATGGCTTCCCTTAGCCCAGGCTGTCCATGCTCCCCACCAGGCCAGCCTGGGCTATGCAGGTCAGAGCACAATTTGGGCAAGACACTGAGTGGGCATGGTGTGCAGATGAGGCTTTTTATGCTAATGGGCTATCCAATGCAAATGATGTCAGAAAAGGGATTGGGGGATACATATACTAATTATGGGGCAAGAAATGGAAATGAGGAATAGTGGTGAGCATTGAGCTGTCTCCTATGCTAATGAGGGGGCAGGGCTCACTGCTAGAAAATTCAGAATTGTGGCAAGAGTGCAGGGACATGCTAATGAGGAGCCCTGGCTGGTGACTTCATGCTAATGATGGGGTGGGGCATGCTTGTCCATCACAGACTGGTATACTAATGAGGAATCTTATGTTAATGAGCCATCGAATGCATATGAAGCACAACGTGCATGTTGATGACCCGACTGGATGATGCCACTTAGGTTAACCTACAAATTGAACATTAATTAAGTTATTAATTAATTAATTAATTAATTGTTCTCACCTAATACCTCAGAATAATAGGAATTTTACTTAATATTATCTTTTGCTGGTCTTTCACAACTGTCTTCCCTGCAGAAAGGTTTTTGTGGTTTCTGCATAGACTGATAGCTTAGGAGGACACTGTACCCCTGGCTGATTCTCCATGGAATACTCCTGGCACAATCCGTGTGCCAAACAGTGTCAGATATTGTCCATCTTCCACGAATGGAAATTTGATCCCATTCATTCTCATGCAGTGTGCCTCCCACATTCCCAATACATTAAATCTGTTTCCATATTTTCACTTTATGGATAGAATTTTAAAACATTTTGCTCCGCTATCATGAGCCGTGTGAAGCAAGAGTAGGGGAATGGGTGGGGGAGCAACCACATACGAGCAGGGTAAGAGGAGACAGGAAAGGGAGTTTGCAGAGGGGGGAACCAGGGAAGGGTGTGGTGGCACACGCCTGTAATCCCAGCAGTTTGGAGGCAGAGACAGGCAGATTTCTGAGTTCGAGGGCAGCCTGGTCTACAGCGTGAGTCCCAGGACAGCCATGGCTACACTGAGAAACCCTGAATCAAAAAACAAAAGTACAACAACAACAAAACAATAAAGACTGGTGCACAGACTTCTACACTAGCAGCACTTTAAAAATAAGAAACAGTTCTATCCTCAGGCCAAAAGGCAGACCCCTGGATCCCACGTTCTTAACACACACAAAGGTGGGCAAATGTGGGTGCACAAATACACAGCGGAAAGGAGGAGACAGTGAGATGTCAGAGAGACAAAGAGACACAGAGAGACAGAGACAGAGAGAACACAGCGGGATGCAGGACGAGTGCAGAGAGCAATGTTGTCTCAGAATATAAAGCACAAGATGCAGGAAGAAGAGTTAATATTCTCGGCTTTAAGCCGGGTGGCACATGCCTGTGATACCAGCACCTGGGAGGCAGAGGCAGAAAGATTTCTGAGTTCGAGGCCAGCCTGATCTACAGAGTGAGTTCCAGGACAGCCAGGACTACACAGAGAAACCCTGTCTCGAAAAACCAAAATAATAATAATAATAATAATAATAATAATAATAATAATAATTTATTATTATTATTATTTTAAAAATTTTCAAAAATAGAAAAAAAAAAGAAAAGGTGAGTTCTGGGACCCTCTAGCTGCTGCACCCAATCTCCTGCCAGGGAAGTTCAGAGCCTCACCACACACAACAGCTGTAATCTCCCAAAGTCAGCACCTGTCAAGGCCTTTCCAAATGCATGCTGGGAACTCAGTCTCCAGTGCCTTCATCCCTGCATTTTGTCCCTCAGACCACAGGCTCTGGTCTCATTTGGAGGGAGTAGAAGAGTCCACTTCCCATCTCACTTGTACCCACGCTTCAGGTGCTGAGTCTCCTTGGAGAAGCGTTTATGGACGTGACGTTGGACACAGTGACATCCTGGATTTGCAGCCAGGAAGAACAGAAACCTGAAAAATACAAAATTTGCAGAACCAAAACTGACACCATGGGATTTGATACAGCAAACACACACAGCCCAAGGTCCATCAGTGATGACTGTACAGCCATCTTGCAGGTCATTTCTCTCACTGGGCATCAGGTAAGTGCTCAGGTGCTCCATTTTCTCTTTCTGCTTCTTGATGGCAATACTTGAGCAAGGGGGGCTGTGGCATACCCCAGCCTCTGTAGCTAGAGGAACACAAGAGAACTTGCATAATGAGGAGGCATGGAGAATGCACAGACCAGGCCAAGACACAAACAGAGAGAGAGAGAGAGAGAGAGAGAGAGAGAGAGAGAGAGAGAGAGAGAACACCTGGAATCCAGTGAGACACCTAAGATTTTGGCACAGGCTTGAAATGTCTATTCTGTGAATCTCAGCTCTCCCATCATCATGTACACATTTGGGTATATAAGCTGACAGATGTTTTATCTGCCTACCTACACAGGCTTATAACCACCTCAGAGATGGACTCTCCAGGCTTGTTAACAACTATAGAGGGTACAACGTGGTTTCAGAGGCCCCAAACATGTAGCTATGGAAACCAGGGAAAATGGCACAGCCCTCAAGAACCCATATGGAGTGTTCATAATCAGATTTCCTACCATGGATTCTAGGTGCATGACTGTGGAATAAATAGTCATGTATTGCAAACCATCACCAAACAAATGAAAAATTCATCCAACTGAAAGATCAATTAAGTCTAGAGTTGGAAGAAGTATCCAGTCTCTGATTCTAACATTGGTTTGGATGCATTAGAGATATGTCTGACAGCCAATCTACGGATTTAGGAAGCTCAGGGGGTCATTCTCATGGATAGGGTTGTCAGATAATGCCTGAGAATGGAAGGTGTCAAAAGAATATTTTGCTTTGAGTTACTATAGTCTGATAGTCACTGTACACAGAAAAACAAACTGGGAGTTAAGTGTTGAACTGATATAAACTAAGAAATAATTCCTCCCTGACTGCTTATGGTCTCCTTATGTCCCCAGGATACACCCTAATGGCCAGTAAGAGGAAAATATTAAAATTCACAGCAGAATAGCTTAGGACTAGCCAGCTCCTGTCTTCTGCGATGACCATGGGTGATGGCATGAGTCAGGGGGATGCCCATGAGTGAAGGAAGTGAGGTATGGGGATGATCCCTAGTGCAGTGTGTGAGGCAGGGGGATGGATGTGAGCTCTGCTTTGTTGGCTATTGATCGATTATCATTCATTGTTGACAGGCTGTGGGTTAGTGTTTGATTGGCTGTTCAGCAACTATGATTCAATTATCATTAACTATTGACTATCAATTGATTGATGATAATTGATTTTTTAACTGATTGATGTTCTATCACAGCTTCAAAAGCATCTACGTGCTCCAGTTCAGGATGCTGGAGGGGAGGATGAGGCTGCACATGCTGATGCTTCATGGGAACGAGATCGTGACTGGGGAGTTCGGGCTCTGCAGACCTGGGTACATCATTTCCTGTTACCCACTCCTGGGAAAACAGGCTCACAGATGCCTACTTCAGAAATTTTCACAACACTCTTCCTTGACTCACTGTGCTTTTCCCAGGACCACATCTTCCTTGCTGTTGTACAGTGAGATAGAAAGCCAGCTCCCTTTGGCCTCTCACTTCTCTGAGCTCCCCATTCTCACTCTCAAGTAGACTCCTCCTCCATCTTGCAGACATAAATATGTGTGAATTCTCCAGGGTCTAATCGAAAGCCCTGAGAGCAGTGGGTGTTGCAACATCACAGGTGACATCACAGGGGATGCCCAGAGCACTCCAGGATACACTAGAATGTTCAGACAAGGGATGGTGTATGTCATGCAGAACAGGCTTTGCCTTCCTGTTAATGCTTTCCCTCTACTGAACAGAAGCTGAGGCGCCCATCCCGGGAGACTCTCCTGGGACACAAATGTGGATCACCTCCCTTTCAAAAGCCAGAGGTCTCAGCCACTGAGATTTGTCAGTGTCAGAACAATGGAAAAGTGGTGTGCTTTATTTCCAAATGTGTTAACTGTGGAGAACGGGACAGGATGTAGAGATGAGCCAGCCCATCAAGTTGGCAGCAGAAGACTTGGGATGTCCACTTTCTTCCTAAGCTTTTGCTGCATGACCTTGTTAGAAGGCAGTTCCAGGGACACCTTCAGCGTGTGGAGATTCAGGACGGGAGGGACATTCTCATGACGGTCTTGTTTCGAGATGATGCCTGTGGAGAAGGACCAGGAAAACAAGATTACTCAGATCTGACACTCTGACCAAGAGATGAAAACAAAGGGTATAGTATATTCTCTGTATCCCATACTCTGTCAGTCAGGCTGTGAGAGACCCATCTCACCAGACACTCCCCAACAGTTGTGAATCCAAATTTGTCAACAAATGTCCAAATTCACCATTTCCTAAACAGCTCTCTTCTGTCCCTCAGCCACTTCCAACCTATTTTATAACTGAATTAACCACAGTATACCACACCCAACTGCCTCCAAGTGTTGTCTAAGTATCTCAAATCTAACAACACCCATGACTTTATGTAGATCACACCTCCTATTATCCAGGAGATAAGTGTTTTCTGGAGAGAGATAATGACCACCAAGCCTGAGCATGGACAGTGATCTCTAGCTTGGTCTCTAGAGTCATTCCTTGCATGGGATGGATATAGCTGTGAAGCCCTATTTGGCCATATAGTTATAAATTTCATATTTTCATAGAAAAGACAATTATTTTCCTTGATTAAAATCCTAATAAGATCTAAAAATTAATCATTTTAATATCAAGAATGCTGTGTTCAGTCATAAAATTAATTTTATTGAGCAAACTTGACCATAAAGGAACCATGTCCAATGAAGCAGCATGATACACTTATATAAGATGGCTTCATGATGAGATGATGTTCTGTTTTCAGTGGATGGGTATGCCTTCAACACACCTGCCCAAATGTTTTGGAATTGTGAATGAAGACACACATCATGTCTTACTTTTAATATGCCTTAAACAGTGTATTTTGGGTTTTTTCTAAGCTTTTTGCATCTAACTTTCTGATAAAGTTGAAGATTACATTGAATATATTTCTGATAAATTGAAGAAATATGTAGAAAAAGTTGTTAAAATTGAACATTTTCTGGGAAAATTATACAGATAATTTGGAAGACAGAAAACATATCTAAAGTAAATGAGTTAAGTCGAAATATTTTATGAAAAAATTGAAGATTTACATAGAAAATATTGAAGAAATAGAATGTGTTAAAATAAAGCATGGTGGTATATAATAATGGTAAAATTGAAAATATGTTAAATATATCTTTATTAATTGAGAAAGCACATAGAAGGATTATGTGATTAAATTGAAGCTTTTCATGGAAAATACTTTTGATAAAATTGAAATATGTAGCAAAAAAGTTAAAATTGAAGATTTTCATAAAAATATACAGAAAATGGTAGAAAAAAATCAAACATTTCTAAAATCATTGAAGTGCTAAGAAACATTTTATCATAAAATTGAAGATTTACATGGATACATTTTTGATAAAATTGAAGAAATATACAAAAACGATTTTGTGGGAAAATAATAATGGTACTATAGTAAACAGAAAATAAATCTTTACTAACCGACCAAGCACATTGAAATATTCCTCATAAATTTGTAGAATTTGATGGAATATATATCTAAGAAATTTGAAGAAATGAGTACAAAAATATGGCAAAAAGGAAGATTTTAATGGAAAATAATGCAGATAAAATGTAGACATATTAAACATTTCTAAATTTATTGAGGGGTGAGTAGAAACGTTTTCTGGTGAAATTGAAGAGTTACGTGGAAAATAAATATTTCTGATTAAAGAAATATATCGAAAATGTGTTAAAATTGAAGAATTTGTTGGACAATAATAATAATGGCATAATAGTAAACAGAAACGTAAAATATATGTTCACTATTTTACCATGCACATAGAAAAATTTTCTAATAAAATAGAAGTTGTAGTGGCTTTTCCTTGTTGTCAACTCGACTATATCTGGAATGAACTATAATCCAGAATGGGAAGGTGTGGTGGCACATGCCTTTAATCTGGGCCACGCCCCCTGATGGATACTGACAGCCTTTAAAATAGGCCATGCGCAATGATGGTGACTGACAGATTTTAATCTGGGTCACACCACTTGCAGGAGACTGACAACCTTTAATCCGGCCCACGCCCTCTGCTGGAGACCTAAATAAGGACATTGGAAGGAGGAAGACACTCTTCTGTGTGTGCTTGCCTCCTGGGAGTGAGTGACCACTAGATCCCTGGATGTCCATGCTGAGCTACTCCTGACCATAGTTGGGCAGTTGTTGGACTGCTGACTGTGAGTCAAATTCCCTGAGTAGATAGAGACTGCTGAAAGTAAGTATTATTATTAGTAGTAGTAGTAATAATGATAATAATAATAATAATAAATAGTGAATAATAAATAAAAATAGTAATAATAAATAATAATAATGATAATAAATACATAATTATCAAATATCTCTATGAAAATAAAAATAATAAATAAAGATTAATAATAATAAATGATAAATGAAAAATAAATAAATAATAAACGATAAATAAATTTCCCCATGCAAATTAATAATAAATAATATATAATAAAAATAACAATGAATAATGAACAATGGATAATGAATAATGAATAATAATAAATAAATAATAAATTTTCCTAAGTTTCCTGAAGTTGTTTACTAGCAGCAGGTGTATTTATTTTCAATCTACCCTTTAGATAATACTTATAGGCAACCTATAGATTGGAAAAAAAAGTCTTAACTACCCTCACGCCCTATTGAGGGCTAATATATAAATATTTAAAGAATTCAAGAAGCTAACCACCAAGAAACCCAACAACCATATCAAGTTATGATTATGCAAGTAAACAGATAATTCACAACATAGGAATCTTGAATGGTTGAGGAGCACCTAAAGAAATGTTCACCATCTTTAGTCTTCAGGGAAATGAAAGTCAAAATGCAGTCATGAAAGGACCTTCTTTGTAACAGCATAGACTCAGTAATAATGTCAGGCCTTTTGGCCTCCCTCTGAGCTGGATCTGAATTTGGGCCTGTAACTGGACCTCCTCATCCTCAGGCACATCTCAATTTTTGTTCCTGCTGTTCTTTCATGACTGCACTCCAGAAGGCCTAGCAAGCATCTGAAAAAGATATTTGCACCCAAGCAATGGACAGAAGCTGCTGATCCCTGTGGTTGAATTAGGGGAAAGCTGGAAGAAGCTGAGGAGAATGGTGATCCTATAGGAAGACCAGCAGTCTCAATGAACCTGGGACACTCTCAGACACTGAGCCACCAACCAGCCAGTATACACCAGCTGATATGAGGCCCACAATACTATACAGCAGAGGACTGCTGGGTCTGAAGACAGTCAGAGAAGATGTGCTAAATTATCAAGAAAATTAGAGCCCCAGTGTGGGGTAGGTCTGTTGGGGTGGGTGTTGGTTGGAAGATCCTCATGGCGATGGATTATCTCAGGCAAGGTGTGGAATATACAATAGTCAGAGGGTGGAACATGAGGGTAATAAAAACAGGACTGTAAAAATAGATTAAGAAATACACTTGAAAAAGAAGAAGAAGAAAATAAGAGTCCACTGCACTCGGTGTGGATATTATGAAAAAAAAAATAAGGTAGTTCAAAAACTTACAAATCAAATTCAATGCTCCATCTGTGTCACTCATTGTAATCTAACCAATTTACATAAATTAGTGTAACATACATCTGTGTTGTTGCAATGTAATTGAACGCAGGACTGTTAACATATACCAACCTGACATGAATGGGAAACAGAATTTATGTACCAATAATAGTAATAAAATGCTCTCTCATAAATGACACCTAAATTATTTCATTCCTTTGAGTAAAATGTGTGAAATTCTTCTCAATCAGCAATCAGCAATGTTTCCTCAAATGTCATTGACTGCCAGGGACTGATTATCAGGCAAGAGATCAGTATTTTAAATTATTGATTGTCTGCACAGGTACTGATATTGAACAGGATGGGTCTGAATCTGTATTATTCCAGACATTGTTGGATTTAGCAGAATGACTTGTTCTCCAAGTAACCAGAATCACAGGAAGTTTGGAGAGATTTTGTAAACATGACTAGCATACAATAGTATATGAAGAACAGAGAATATGCTTAACTCTTGGCTCAATGTTTCATGTGAGACTGCACTTCCCTACACTAACAATGGAAGCCATAATGTCCCATGATTCTTCTCAAAGGGTCAATTATATGGAACTTTTATGACCTTTTAAACTTTTGTCTATGGAAATTCTGGTGAAATCTACTGTGTTCATACATATGGCTGTTGACATCTATTCTGACCCAAGCTGCCCAGGAGAAGATTGTCCTTGGGAATTATGCCAAGCATATGAATGAAATCATGGCACCTGAGGATGGAGAACACGATCACAAAAACATATTTTCAGAAATATGAATGACATCATGGTACCTGAGGATGGAGACCATGATCTGCAAAACATGTTTTCAGAAATATGAATGACATCATGACACCTGAGGATGGAGACCGTGTTCTCCAAAACATGTTTTCAGAAATGTTTTGATCAAAAGTTTTCAGACCTCAGATGTAGAGCTTGCGGGCAGAACTTTTCTCAACGTATCCAGGGAACAAGGCATAGTTTGAATGGAAAGGAACTGTGAATATAAATAAGTGGATGTCCAGACAGCAATAGCCTTAAAACAGACACTTTGTTATTAATGTCTGTGTGATGTTTGTCTGTATAAGAAACAGATTTCACAACTGCTCCATCAGAGAGCCTGGCAGACATGAAGACGCTGTGTGCTTTTACTGATTCATTTTTGTTCTTGAAGTTTTCTCTCTTCTTGTGCTGTTTGTCAGAACCCAATTGCTTTTGGAGGATAAAGAATAATGAATATAATGACAGAGATTTGGGACGTGTCTGTTTTTATTCCCTTTGGGCATGGAAGAAACCTATGGAAGACGATTTCTATAATGGAGTAATTAATTTTAGGTAAGTATTTTCTTTACTTCCTATGTTAGTGTCATAAATTAGAAATATTTAACTATAAACACAAACCGTAGGGTTCTGTCCTGTTCACCCTGGTAACTTTAGAAACCACTGAAAATTAATTATTACAATAATTACTATTTTAATAATTTCAAATGTGTTACAGCTTAGTTTAGATTTAATATATTGGGATCCATATCAAAATGCTGGAAAATGAGTCTTGAACCTCTCTGTTGAGTTTTTGTTGATATTATGTATTGAAAGATGTCTCTTTATCTGCCTTGAATTCACAATTCTCAACTTTATGAAAATTCAATATGAAGAGACTGCATCAGTGATTTTATTCAATTGCTTGCCAATGACTCCTGTATGAGCATATATCTAAATGCATTCATAAAATGGTTATCTAATTTTTGTTCTCCAACAGTTGGTCATGCGTTCATTCATTGAAATATTTGCATATGTTTTGGTTTACTGTATACTGTTCCTGATTACAAGTATAACATTATATATATATATATATATATATATATATATATATATATATGTGTGTGTGTGTGTGTGTGTGTGTGTGTGTATGTATGTATATACATATATAGTTATGAATATACATATACTTTGCTTTATAAAATAGTCCATATATGAGAACCTGCTGAAATTCTGGGTTTGACAATGAATGTGGGAAAAGAATCCCAGGTTTCATATTCTATTATGAGAATAAAGTTTTCGTTAAATTACACAAATACCCAGACAGAGATTATACTTATTGTCAGGATCAGATAGATGGTCATTATTTCTACTAACTATTGAATAAATCTAGGAGAATAAATATTCTTCTTTTGGAGAAGAAGATGTCCTCACTTTCTAAGATCCTAAGCATGAGATGTCACCATATGCGCCCGGAGATAATGAGGGAAGGTGTGTTGAAATAACTCACCTTGTATCTAATCAATGTGCTTGGGATTTTTACTTTCATAAATCAAATTTTCCTGTGCTTTTCTGTCTCTGACACTCATCACATCTCTTTGGGATTCAATTTCCCTGTCTGTGGGATTTAAAGAATATGTTTTCCAACTTGTAGCCACAATACACTGTACACTTTAATAATGATGGTTACTTCACATTATTTTTTTCTCTGTTGGGTTGGAATGAATTTAGTTTCTGAGGTTTTCTCTATTTCTTCACACTTCAAATAAAAAATAATGGAAATTATCATTGGTAACACTTTGTTAAGACATAATATGGATTAAAAAATGAACTTTGTCAATGCACTTATCGTGTTTAGGAAGAAAAACTTAGCTCCAAAGATTCAATTGAAAGTCCAAATTTCATCAAAAGATCATGTTTGGTATGGTTACTCCGGACAAGAAGTAATAGCTAATAATAACAGATGCACTGCTAACTGTGTTGGGGCAGGTCAACAAATTTCTTATGGAGAAAAGATCTCTGTGCTCAGATATTTAAAAGATCTCAATGGTTGAGGAAGAGTGAGTTGTTAAGGGAAATCTGATAGGTTTTTTAATAAATTGACATAGTAACAACACACTAAAATTTAATATTAAATTAGTTTGTAAAAGAGCTCAAAGGATAAAATCTGCATATGTAATATATTATATCATTGTGTGTGCTTTGAATTGGATAAATAATTTAAATGTAACATATTTTAAAATAATAATTCTGTTTTATGCATATCAATATTTGAAAACATTAAAAAAATGTTCTACCAACATCATGGAAATAGTATTGATAGTTTACCCCACTGTGCATGAACTTAGCATTTTCATAATATTTAACTTCAAAATGCTTTTTTTTTTTTTTGGTTTTTCGAAACAGGGTTTCTCTGTGTAGTCCTGGCTGTCCTAGAACTCACTCTGTAGACCAGGCTGGTCTCGAACTCAGAAATCCGCCTGCCTCTGTCTCCCAATTGCTAGGACTACAGGCGTGCACCACCACGCCCGGCTTCAAATGCTTTTTCTGTTTGAAAATGTGTAAAATTTTCGTTCTGATAAAATAATTTCTTTCCTTGTAAAACAGATAACCATCTTTAAGTATAATGATTGTTAGACAATATAAACAGGTATAAAACACATGCTAAAAACACTTCCACAATGTTATCAGATTAGAGCTTTTCAATATATACATATATATATATATATATATATATATATATATATATATTATATTCATTTATTGGCTATTTCCTTTATTTGCATTCCAAATGTTATCTGTTTTCCCTTTTCCCCACCAGAAACTCCCTATCTCATCCCTTGTCCCCTTGTCTTATGAGGGTGTTCCTTCCCACAACCAACCAGAGTAACTTCAACACACTGACATTACACTGGGGTATCAAGTCTTCACAGGACCAAGGACATATCCTCCCATTGATGTCCTACAAAGTCATTCTCTGCCTCATTTGCAATTGGAGCCATGGTTCTCTCCATGTGTACTTTTTATTTGTTTCTCTAGTCCATGTGAGTTCTGGGGAATCTGGTTACTTGCTATTGTAGTTCTCCCTATGGGTTTGAAACCCCTTTCAGCTCCTTCAGTCCTTTCTCTAACTCTATCATTAGCGAACCAATGCTCTATACAAGGATTGTCTATGAGCATTCATGTCTGTGTTTCTTGGTCTCTGGTAGAGTTTCTTTGGAGACAGTTGTATCAGGCTCCTGTCAGCAAGCACTGCTTGGCATCCACAATAGTGTTTGGGTTTGTTGACTCTATATGGAATGGAACCCCCTCTTGGGCAGTCTCTGATGGCCTGTCCTTCAATGTCTGCTCCACACTTTGTCTCTCATGAGTATTTTTTATCCCTTCTAGAAATGACTGATACATCCACAGTTTGTTATTCCTTCTCTTTTGGTCTGTGAATTGTATCTTGGGTATTCTGAGCTTCTATGCTAAGATCCACTCATTAATGACTGCATTGCATGCGTGTACTTTTGTGACTGGCTTACCTGACCAGTTTTGTTGAATATAGATAATTATAGTATGACCTGATTTTTTATAATTTCCTCAGTTTCTGTTGTTATTTCTCCCTTTCATTTCTGATTGTGTTAATTTGGATACTGTCTGTGTACCCTGTGGTTAGTCTGGCTTAAGGTTTATCTATCTTGTTGATTTTCGCAAAGAACCAGATCCATGTTTTGTTGATTATTTGCATAGTTCTTTTGTTTCTACTTGGTTGATTCATCCCTGAGCTTGATTATCTCCTTCTTTCTACTCCTCTTTAGTATATTTGCTTCATTTTGATCTGGAGATTCCAGATGAGCTGCTAAGCTGACAGTGTATGATCTCTCTACATTCTATATGGAGGCACTCAGTGATATGAGATTTACTTTTAGCACTGCTTTCATTGTGTCCCATAATTTGGATAGGCCATTACTTTATTTTCATTAAATTCTAAAATAAAATCTTTAATTACTTTCTTTATTTTTTCTCTGACCAAGTTATTATTGAGTAGATTATATACTGAATAGTAGATATATATTGAGTAGTTGTTCAACTTTTATGTGTATGTGGGCTTTCTGTTGATTTTGATGTTATTGAATATCAGCCTTAGTCTGAGTTACTCCGGTAGAATAAAATGGATTAATTCAATATCTTTGTATCTACTGAAGTTTGTCCAATTATAAGGTCAATTTTTGAGAAGGTAACAATATATTTCTGAATGGTTCAGTTTTTAACATTTTATGTTCTTTATCTATGCCTAATCCCCAAATAATAACATGTAGGTTTTGAAAAAAAATTCTCAACATTAAATAAAGAATCCTCAGCTACAGATATGGTTCAGTATGCATTAATGATAATTTCAGGGTTTGATAATATACAAATATAAAAGTTGAACAAAATTTCTGATGTATTATTTGCTTCTTAAAATACACAATATTGTAATGATGTTTGATTTATAAAATGGTTTTAAATAATAAAAAATAAGGAGAATATGTTGTTTATTTTGTATGTTGTTTAAGAAAATCTTTTTAAATGTATCTGTTGAATTGCATCTCCAAGATTATATTATAGTGTCTTATTCAATAAGAATATAATTCAAGGATGGCATTGAGAAATAGAACATACTCCTTATCAATTTACACAAATACAAAATTTATCATATCATATCATATCATCATATCATATCATATCATATCATAGTGCCCTATGTCTATGAATACTTAAATTGTATTCACTTCTAAAGATCCCTCATTCATGAGGCTTATTTCTAGCATTTAGATAGAAATTTACCATGTATCATAGTTCAAACTTTATTGTAAGTGAAATTTTATGTTTCAAACATCTCACATAATCATCCCTTTGCCTTGTTTTAGATTAGGAAGAAGATATGAGTTTTTTTTTTGGTAATGTTTTTTGCTATTGATGAGATCAATGAAAATCCTTATCTTTTACCTAATATGTCTTTGATGTTCTCCATTGCTGTTGGTCTGTCTGAAGATACATTGGAAGTTCTGGATTTAATGTATTCACAAAAAAACAATAGTGGTGATTTTATTAATTATATCTGTGAACAGTATAAAATGTGTTATGCAAGCCTTATAGGCCCATCATGGAAATCATCCTTAAAAGTGTCAATTCATTCCATGACACCAAAGGTAAGAATTCATGACACAGGATGAGTCAACAACATTAAATTCCATTTAAATGTGCCAACAAGAAAATTTTGACAGCATGCATTTATGAGTGTCCTGATACACACACAGACACACACAGATACACATAGACCCATAAATATAACTATATATACCACTGAATATGCATATCATTATATATATATATATATATATATATATATATATATATATATATATACACACACACACACACACACAGAGAGAGAAAGACAGAGACAGAGATAAATATATGAAATAAGGAATTAAATAATCAGATTACAAATGTACTGGAAAAACAGGTACACTGTGTTATAGAAAATTCAGACTTGTCAGAAATAGTCTAGAATCTAAAATGAATAATACATGATATTTAAAGTATAATAATATTATCCTTGATAGGAGTTCAGAAATGTGAACTACAATATTTGAATATAATTCCAAACATTCTAATAATCATATTCCTTATGTGGATGCTTCATCCTCTCTTCTATATCATTTAGGTTTTCTTTGGACCATTTAATCCTAACCTAAGTGATCATGACCGGTTGCCACATGTCCATCAGGTAGCCACCAAGGACACACTTTTGTCCCATGGCATGGTATCATTGCTGCTTCATTTTAGATGGACTTGGTTAGGCGTGGTCATCTCAGATAATGACCAGGGCATTCAGTTTCTCTCAGATTTGAGAGAAGAAATGCAAAGGCATGGGATCTGTTTAGCTTTTGTGAATGTGATCCCAGAATCCATGGAGATATACAGAGCAAGGGCGAAGATATATGATAAACAAATTATGACATCTTCAGCAAAGGTTGTTATCATTTATGGTGAAATGAACTCTACTCTAGAAATCAGCTTTAGAAGGTGGGAATACTTAGGAGCTCAGAGAATCTGGATCACAACCTCACAATGGGATGTTATCACATATAAAAAAGAATTCAGCCTTGACTTCTTCCATGGGACTGTCTCTTTTGAACAACACAAAGATGAAATGCCTAAATTTAGGAATTTTATGCAAACAATTAACACTTACAAATACCCAGTAAACATTTCTGAGTCTATACAGGGGTGGAATTATTTTAATTGTTCAATCTCTAAGAACAGCAATAAAATGGAACATTTTGCATTCAAGAACACATTGGAATGGACAGCACTGCACAAATATAACATGGCCCTGAGTGAAGAAGGTTACAATTTGTATAATGCTGTGTATGCTGTGGCCCACACCTACCATGAACTCCTTCTTCAACAAGTAGAGTCGCATAAACCAGCAGGATCCAATGGAATATTTACTGAATGCCAGAAGGTATGTTTCTTACATTTCATTATGCTTAGATATATAAATATGATCTTTGAAATGGACCCAGAGAAACACATTTACATTTGTTAGAGTATCTTCACTCCGTGGAAAGATTTCTACACTGCCCAACACTCAATTTATCACATGGATGAATATCATGCACAGGAAAACATTTTATAGGAAACAATAATTTTTATATTATCAGTGAGTTTTGTGAAAACTTTTCTTAACATTTCAGCAAATGAGTTTAAAACTTAAAATATAACCTATTGGTTTTATAATAAAAGCCTTAAGTGATTACTAGACTAGATTATTTTTCTAAATAGTAATATCTCAAGACTCAGTCCGTGTGCTGTAGCTAATCGTTACTCATTTAAATTAACAATGATTTACAAAACGACACATGATTAAGACTGTACATTTTATTAAGTTTCTGTTTAACTTCTTATAAGTTTACTGTCTATACATGAAAGAACAACAGCCATTCTTTATTTTTACCTACATTCAAAATTCCTCTTCATTTGCTCATTCATGGCTACAGTTTTAAAATTTTATTTCTGACTAACATGAACACACGCGCACACTGACACACATTCACACACACACACCATGGTACTTGTTCTATGCAATCATTTTTAGCACATTTTACCTTTGCACATTTATAGGAAGTATATCGATTTTTAGTTTTCAATGTGGTATATTGTATTTTACAACACGGGATTATTTCAACACTACTGTCTTTTGTGAAAGTCATTAAGATATTAGGGGAAATTCTCAATTTTACTTTCCCTTTATTGATACACATATGTAAGCATCTAATGATGGATCTCATTTAGATGTCCTCCTTGCTGAAGACCAGGGTATTTACTAACCCTGTTGGAGAACTGGTGAACATGAACCATAGGGAAAATCAGTGTACAGGGTATGACATTTTCATCATTTGGAATTTTCCACAAGGCTTTGGATTAAAAATAAAAATAGGAAGCTATTTTCCTTGCTTCCCACAGATGCAACGGCTTCACATATCTGAAGATGTGGAGTGGGCCACAAGAGGAACTTCGGTGTGTATACCCCAAATTTTAGTTGTTTTCAAGATATCTATATTTTTAAATATGATGTACTGACATAATATCTCTGTGGTTAAGACCAATTGCTACTCTTGCAAAAGACCATGCTCAGTTACAAGCACCAAATTCTGGTACCTCTCAACTCCATGTAAATCTCATCATAGAGATCAGTGGCTTCTTAATTTCATGTACAGTTGTAACCATATGCCTATTCATCACACACTAGTGGAATATATTTATTAAATTTATATATAAACACACACATAATGAAAAATTTGTAACTATATGTATACCATGGAATTTTCTTGTTGTGTGAAAACATGTTTATAGCCTAATTATGTATAGCATGTATTCATTAACAGAAAACTTTTTGCATATTAAAGGTTTTATATATATGTATGTATATGCATATGTATATGTATATGTGTAGACATATACATACATATATATATATATATATATATATATATACACACACACACTATTTTATTTACTGGCATTTCACAAATTATCCTACTTCCCATACACCCCAGTGTCTCCTCTTCTGTGGGGGATTGTCTTTTCTGACATCAGTGGGAGGGGAGCCCCTTGGTCCTATGGGGTTTCAATGCCCCAGTATAGGGGAATGCTAAAGTGGTGAGGCAGGTGTGGGTTGTTGGGTGAGGGAACAGCCTCATAAATACAGAGGAAAGGGAGAAGTTTTAGGAGATACAATTTTTGTTTTAAACTTCATTAATTTTAGGATAGTCTTATGTAACATATTTTGTTCATATTCATCAAACAACTCTTGTTTGACTTACCCAAGCTTTCCTCTCCATATACCTCAGTATTCTGATTTTTTTATTTGTAAATCATGAGAAAACAGTGATGCTACATGAGCATTCCATTTGGATTAATAAGTTTAGGAAGGAAATACTTGAAATTTTTACAACCTGAAAGTTACATATATTATATGATGTATAAATTATTGTCTGATATTCGGTGTACTGCACGAAAATACAAAATTATAATGTGCCTGAAATTGTTGATAAATATGTTTTAAATGAGGAATATTTACAGTAATATATGTTAATGGCCCATATACAAATCTAAGGGTCATTATACACATGATGTATACATGAACTACACACACACATACAAAAACACACACACTCACACACATAATATATAATATTTATATACTGTCTCAGGTTCCCTCCTCCTTGTGTAGTGTGCCATGTACTGCTGGATTTAGGAAAATTCATCAGGAAGGAACAGCAGACTGCTGCTTTGATTGTGTTCGGTGCCCAGAAAATGAGGTTTCCAATGAAACAGGTACATGCTGAATTTGAATACTTTCTCTTTCCAAACTAGAAATGTGATATGGCCTAAATGGAATCTGAAAACCTAAATTCTCCTCATTTCAGAACTTAATCAGTTAAATATTATCAATTTCTTTTGAACACAACAAATAACCTGCAGGATCCTCTTCAAACAATACATTTTGATCACAATACGCTGGTTTCGGATTTTATATAATGCAGAGAACATTTAGGAGGATATATATGTATACCATTTTTTAAGGACAAACTTTAGGAATAATCTAGGAATATATTTATTTTTCTTTGATTTTTTTTTCATACAAAGAAACATGACTACATAACCATTCCATAATCTTTCCCTCCATCACCCATCTTAGTGACTGACAAAGACTAGATTTTCAGGGTAACAGTTGTTATTTAATGAAATATATTTTAAGGCCTTAGATGAATGCCAGGCAGTGGTGGCACACGCCTTTAATCCCATCACTTTGAAGACAGAGGCAGGTGGATTTTCAGGATTTCAATGCAAGCCTGGTCTACAGATTGAGTTCCAGGAAAGCCAGGGCTGTACAGAGAAATCCTGTCTCAAAAAAATCAAAACAATTAAAAAAATAAAAGGCAGATGACTTAGAAGATTGAGCATTTCCTGTCAAACAGTAAGAACAAGAGTGAATATTTCAATAAAGAAGAGATGGCATCGTGTTTATCAGCAATCACCACCTATTAAGGAAAGAAGGATGAATGTGAATATCCATTACTTTCATGCCCTATAGCTTGGAATGAATAGTGGGGGATAAAGAAATTGTACCAAAATGAGAGGAACATGCAATTGTCTATGGGACATAGAGTGTCAAGAACGAAAATATTCTTTTAGGCAAATAGTACTTGCATGAGGAATTTAAGTTCTGCTTTCTATAGGACATACAGTAAAATGGCATCAAACAAAAAGGAAACAAAGTACATTATTAATTTCAACAACTGATATCAATAACTAAACATGCACACTAACCTAGACTGTGAATAGTGATTTTATGATTTGAAGAAATTAAAAAATCTGAGACCATGCATATTATTAGTTATCAGATTTTATTTCTTTTTTTGTTTAATGCATATTTTTTCCATTCCATTACTTATCATGGTGCTTTGTTTCACCATAAAACATAGGTAAATAGACAATAATCTTAAGTCACTGGTCCCTACAGCAATAAGGAATGGATTAGTTGCTCAATACCAAAATATATATTTATATATTCTATAAATAATATTTATATATTCTATAAATAATACAAATACATAATTATTAACTGAATAGTTATGCTATCTTATAAGGTTTTATGGTTTTTCTCTAGTAGATATGGAAGAGTGTGTGAGGTGTCCAGATGATAAGTATGCCAACTTTGAGCAAACCCACTGCCTCCAAAGAGCTTTGTCATTTCTGGCTTATGAAGATCCACTGGGAATAGCTCTAGGCTCCACTGCTCTGTCCTTCTCTGCCATCACAATTCTAGTACTCGTCACTTTTGTGAAGTATAAGGATACTCCTATTGTGAAGGCCAATAACCACATTCTCAGCTACATTCTGCTCATCTCGCTAGTCTTCTGTTTTCTCTGCTCATTGCTCTTCATTGGACATCCCAACCAGGCCACCTGTATGCTGCAGCAGATCACATTTGGAGTGTTTTTCACTGTGGCTGTTTCTACAGTGTTGGCCAAAACAATAACTGTGGTCATGGCTTTCAAGCTCACTACTCTGGGGAGAAGGATGAGAAGGATGCTGACATCGGGGGTACCTAACTTGGTCATTCCCCTTTGTACCTTGATCCAAGTTGTTCTCTGTGGTATCTGGTTGGTAACATCTCCTCCATTTATTGACAGAGATATACAATCTGAACATGGGAAGACAGTCATTATTTGCAACAAAGGCTCATCCTTGACAGAATGAATTGTTCCCCTGGCGTCTTTCCTCACTGCAGGAGGAGTAATCATTTGAACTGACCTCAGACAATAGGCTCATGTTAAGAAATATTTACATCTGAATTAATGTAAAGCACAGAGCAAGCTCAGTGAGATTTGTGTGACATTACTTTGTCTTGCAAACCCCACCTAGGAAGTTGCAGGCTGGAACAGAATTCTTAACAGATCTATCCAGGTGTTGTTAAATAAAAAAAAGAGAGTTCAAACTTGATATTCATAACAGGCTAATGAGGCTATGGAAATTATGAAGTAATTGAGGTCTGGCCTGCCTACTCCTCCATATAGAGTTATTATGGATTTGGAAGGAATGATTTTTATCCTCATGCTTGCTCTGGGGAACATGTTGACTGACTGAGGTGGCTTGGTCAGCCATCACCTCAGATAACCTGTCCCAGCTGAGTAGTTGTAAGGGAAGGCTTACTGTAAAGTGCAGACAAAACAAAAATCACCTTAGGATTCCAAATTCAGGAGCTAGATTCCTGGTAACTGCTATATTTTTTTTATAATAGATGTTGATGGGCAAATTTCCCACAATGAATGAGAACATGCTCAGACCTGTAAACCTAGCTTCTTCAGTATATTACAGAACTACACTCATTCTTTCACTCAAATGAGTTGGTAAACTAGAAAGTACACTTTTCACAATACCTCCAGTAATCTGCCAAGCCCCATCACATTTCACGACACTGCTGGCCTGTGTGTAGATGCCATGGTCACATTTCTCAGTGTAGAGTCTAATCACTTCTTACGATTTTCCCTAAAGTACCCAGAGGATCAAGAGCCTCCCAAGCAGAGTTGGCATTCTAGAGACATTTGTAAATTCAATTCTCTTCACTTCCCAGTTTGGCATCATACCCATAATACTTGGAATTATGCCATATTTCACCCAACTTGGAGAGTGTGTGAAGCACAATTGACTGCTGTCAGGACAAAGAGGCATGGCAAGATTCAGGGTTATAGACAGTTGAGAAGATGGAAGAATTTGTTCAGTTTTTCATTTCAAGGAAGCAGGGTGTATGCAAGCCCCGGCATGAGTCCTTATTGTGGACCCCATCACTACGTACAATAGCAATAAAGGGCTGTTGTGGGAGCATGGGGCGGGAGCCATGGACTCTCATCTGATAGCAAATAGAAGACAGAGGGCAGTGTCAGGACACAGTGCTCAGGAGCAGGTGCTGATAAAATGCTTGATTATAAGTCTCATTTAGAAAGTTCTTTGAATGCGATAACTGTAGGGCTATGTCTTACCTTAAAATAAAAACAGAGGGTTTTGGTTTTGGTGGAAATGTTAGCTCAATAATGGGTGTACAATATTTCTTCCATCCTCCCGCAATGGCAAACAAGTTGTAAGTGCTGTGGCTTAAGAAAGGAGGCAATGACTCCCGCCAAGGATGTGACAGAAGAATGCTTTTAGGACATCAGTGGAAGGAGTGGTCCTTGGCAAGGGAAAGGCTCAATAGATGCCCCAACAAAGGGAAATAGAAGGGAGGTGAGGTGGGAGTGCATCGGGTGAAGGGGCATATATGTGGAGTCAAGGGGTGGGAGGAGGGGTTCAGGGTCTTTAGGGAGGGGGTAAATCGGGAAAGGTTATACCATGGAAATTTAAAAGAAGATGATATTCAATAAGTGCAATTAAAAAGAAAAAAGAAACAAGATCAAATCTCAAAAATATGTTCTTTCTATAGTGGTAAAAATGACTGAAATAATATATAGATAATAGCATATTATCTATTTTGCAGCACAACAAAACCAACTCCTTATTTAACAATTTTAAATAAAAAAAATAAAAATCCTTTTAAAAAAAGAAAGAAGAAAGAAAGAAAGAAAGAAAGAAAGAAAGAAAGAAAGAAAGGAAGGAAGGAAGGAAGGAAGGAAGGAAGGAGAAAGAAAGAAAGAAAGAAAGAAAGAAAGAAAGAAAGAAAGAAAAGGAGGCAATAATCATCTGTGGGTGTAGGAACTCTTGCTTTCTCCCATGGCTGATTCTACTAATGAGGTTTGGATTCTACACACTGGCCAGCAGTGTTGTGAAATGTGATAGTGCTTGGCAGGTTATTGGAGGTCTCCCAAAAAGTGTACTTTCTATTTTACCAACTCACTTGAGTGAAAGAATGAGTGTAGTTCTGTGATATACTGAAGAAGCAAGGTTTACAAGTATGAGAATGTCCTCATTCACCATAGTGACTCTGTATATTACAGTTTCTTTATATATGTTTTTACTTCCTCTCTGACTAGGATTTTGCGTTTTCCCTCTTAGTGCTTTCATATTACTGATTGAGTTTTGTGCTTGATAACATATTTTCATTCTTTTTTTTCCTCTTTTTACTTAAATTTTGCCTGATAATAGCACTGGTATTTTTGTCTAACTGGCATTTAAAAAATCAAGAGAATGAGCAGGACCATGGAAAATGGAAAAAGAGCACAAGCAAGACTCCTGATGCCTCCAAAGCTGTTGAGTATGGTGAGGGCTTCAGCAACCTCTGCTCGTTGCTATGGACAGAGGAGTCATGCATCCAAAATGGCTTCTCAGGGAGTCCTCAAGCCGTTCTGTGACATGGTCAATTTCTCCATGAATATCTTATATATGACTGTGCTTAGAGAGAAATATTAGATGGAATTACAGATTGAATTTTAGAATCTATTATAAATGCATTCAGTATCTGTGCCAGAACTACATCTTTTTGAAGGCTTGATCAAGCGTGCTGTGTGATTAGGTGAGGATACTTTGATACTCTGTGTATGTTGGATTCATACGAGATTAACAATCATGTGTTAATTTGTGTTGGCCCAGTGTGGTTTTCCATATTTGGACACCAAATGGTAATCCTTGCTATGTATCACTACTGCTCTGTTGAAGTTGGCCCTGGAATATTTTCTAACAAGGTTTTATGACTAAATCACAGGTAAGAAGTTGATATCCCTTATCTTCTGCAACCAACTTGCTGGGCTGGTTTTTCTCACCTTCCATTCATAACTCTTGCCAGTTATAATATTTGCAACCAGACCTACTGCTCCATATTTCCCAGGGACTAAACCATTAAAAAAAAAAAGAGTATACATCGAGTAACCCTTGGCTCTGTCAGCATATGTAGCAGTGGATGACCTTGTCAGACATCAATGGGAGAAGCCTTGATGCCCCAGTGTTGTGTATATGGTGTGGGTTGAAAGAATGGGTGGGAGGGGGAACACACTTGTAGAAGCAGCAGGGGAGGGGTTCTGATAGGGGATTTCCATGGGGCAGGGACCAGGAAAGGGAGTAACATTTGAAATGTAAAGAAAGAAAGAAAATTTCTAATAAAAAAGAAGGAGGAGAAAATAAAGTACATCACATTCTCATTACATTGACATTGAAAAGAAAAAAAAAACCCTCAGTGGCCAAGATCTCTTTTTTGGAAGGAAGAGGTGCTAAGTGCCTGTGTCCCAGGAGAGGTCTGTATAAACGAGCACTTCAGCTTCTGGTCAGTAGAGGGAGAACTTTATCAGGAAGGCAAAGGCTGTTCCATATGACATAAGCAGTCCCTTGTCTGGACATTCCATTGTTCCCTGGAGAGCTGTTGTCATCCCCTGTGATGTCACCAGTGCTGTAACAACACCAGCTGCTCCTAGTGCATCCCTTAGACCTATAGAGTTCACCCATATTAATGTTTTCAAGAGAGAATCATGAACTTAGTTAAGGGAGAGGAAGAAATCTGGTGTTGTTAGTGTAAACCAGTAAGAAAGATGTGGTTATAAAAATAGCAGTGAGTCCTAGGAAGGAGACTGTAAATTCCTGGAGAAGATGTACTTGAGCCTGGCTTCTTAGAAATGTGTCACAGGACACAGAACCTCTGTCAAGCTAATGAACTTTCTGTCTTATCGAAATTCCAGAAAGGCACGAATTCCAACACAATAGGTATCCACCCCAAAGCAGGTACTGGCCAAGCCAAAGTTATTTTACTGTTAATTCCTATCTTTTATTCTTACTCAGTATTGAAGGTGTAACATGGGAATATAGGAGACCAGAATGAGTCAGGAAGGAGGTAACATTTACCAGTTTATAGCAGGGCATCACAGCACATTATTTTTGGTAGTGACATGCATGTCAATTAACTCCCAGGGGTGGGGGGCAGGGCTTCTGAACGACAGACAGAAACAGGGTCTTTTACAGTCAGTGGCTATTAGACAGTAGTAACTTGGAACTAAATACACATAAGTGACTCTGTATACAGGCTGTGTGATCTTATGTTATCAAACTGCCTTTGACAACCTTGCCATGAGAATGACCGACTTCATTCTCTGGAACAGCTGTTGTGGCTGACAAATATAACTCTAATGCAGACAAACAACTGTCAGAATCAGAGAGCGGACACTTTTTCCAGCTCAGGGGTGTTTTGTTCTTTTTGTTGGGTTAGTTGGTCAGTATTTTGAGGATTGCCTGCCACTATATGACTTTTTACTCCACAAACATGAGACTTATGAGACATGGTAAGGCATTCTGTTATCTCCAAGGATATAAGTGCTTGTGGAGTGTGCCATTTAGTCCTGGCTTCGGTAACCAGGAGCTTGAAGGTCAGCGTCTAGAGACGTATGGGAGATTCTTTGATTACTTTCTGCCATAGCTCACCTGATCTTTGTGAACTGACCCAGACACAGAAAGTGCATCTATAGACACACTGGACACTAGATGAGACAAGCATTAGGTCCCAGAACTAAGTAGCTCCTACACTGAGTGTGTCTCATTGTCTATCCAAATATCTGTAAATAACCTGATCCTGGCTGTGCCTTACTCTCCTGGGGGTCCTCTGTATAGTGTTTCTTTTCTTTGGTAAATAATACCAGGTGGATAGACTGACCTAGCTTCCTCTGCTAGTGCTATCTTCTGGTAGACAATAGTTTAATACCAGTAGTTCCCAGACTAAATCCTCCTTAGTGGACAGTGTAGCCTGAGGCACATCTATTCTCTGTCAGATAGCTAAACATTCCCTGTCTTCATAATATTCTACCAACCATTCCCAAAGAACAGTTTTGGGATGGCCAAAACAGCAGCTGAGTGTCTGCACAGAGTCTGCCCTATAATTTTCATAGAATGGGAATAGAGTCATGAAGTTTATCTCACCGATAGAGTATTTCTCTAACAAGAATGACACCCTAGAAACAATCTAAGCCATACTTTCTTAGTGATTTTTCCATTTGTTTTCTACTATCAGACACCATTTCCTTAGAATCTCTCTCCAAGCTAAGTCTGCTCCTTGACAACTGATTTATGATTTATGGAGTGTCACTGACTTACTGAGACTGGATGTAAGCCAGAGAGATCCAGATCAGTCATGGAAACCAGGAGAGGTGGGGCCTGCAGGGGCCATGTCTCTGAGAGGACTAGTCAGGACAAGGACGGGGCTTCCTGATTAGGGGCGGGGCCTCTGGGAGGGCCAGTTGCGCTGAGCTATGCCCTCCTTCCCTGTCAGTGATGCCCACAATGAGGGCAGTCATGCTGAGCCCCGCCCACCTCCCCTGTCAGTGATGTCCACAATGACGCCCATTGGCACTGAGCCGCACCCACCTCTCCAGTCACTGATGCCCACAATCATGGCAGTTCTGTCATTTTGCGAGAATTTTCTGTGCTGTGCACACCCTTATAAGGTTGTGTGTGGAGACAGCTTTGTGTGGACGCGGGAGATGGGTCCCCATGCATCAAGCACACTCACTGTATACTTGCAGTTTTACCTAAAGTGTCACCATATAAGGGAGCCTTACGATATTCAGAGTATATCTGCAGAGATTCGCAACATCGCCCATCAGATTTTATTCTATATGCTCAGAAAATATATACATAAAATTGCACAATTTAAATCGGGACAGGAGACTATGGTATATATATGTGTGTGTGTGTGTGTGTGTGTGTGTGTGTGTGTGTATACACAATAAAACTTCAAAAAGAAAAAAGTATGTATCAAAGTTGTGGGTGGGGAGGTCTTGCAGAAGTCATGTCTTATGCTAAATAAAGCTCTTAAGATTAGCAAATATAGCCGGGCAGTGGTGGTGCACGCCTGTAATCCCAGCACTTGGGAGGCAGAGGCAGGTGGATTTCTGAGTTCGAGCCCAGCCTGGTCTACAGAGTGAGTTCCAGGACAGCCAGGGATATACAGAGAAACCTTGTCTCGAAAAACCAAAAAAAAAAGAATAGCATATATATTTAAATACTCATTCATATATTCATTTATGTATTTATGTATTATGTATATTTATATATTTATTTTATATTTAAATAAAATTATAAATACAAAATTATAATTATATAAAATATATTTTACAGAAAATATAATATAAAATATATAAGTGTTTTAAAATAAATTTTTAAAATGAAAAATGTATGTATAAAATTTGTGGTAGGGAGGTCTTTCATAAGCCATGCCATATGCTAAATAAAGCTCTTAAGAATAGCATATATAAAGCCAGGCGTGGTGGTGCACGCCTGTAATCCCTGCACTTGGGAGGCAGAGGCAGGCAGATTTCTGAGTTCAAGGCCAGCCTGGTGTACAGAATGAGTTCCAGGAAAGCCAGGACTACACAGAGAAACCCTGTCTCAAAAAACCAAAAAAGAAAAAAAAGAATAGCATATATATTTACATGTTTATTCATATATTCATTTATGTATTTATATATTTCTGTATTCTATATTATATTTATATATTTATTTTATATTTTAAATAAAATATAATCATAAAATATAGATATATATTTATATAAATATAAAATATACTTTAATAAAAATATAAATGTAAAAATATATAAATCTTTTAAAATAAATCTTTAAATTGAATAAAGAATGTATAAAATTTGTGGTGTGGATATCTTGCACTAGCCATGTCTTATGCTAAGTAAAGCACTTAATAATAGCATCTTGTATGCTACTTACAGAGGGAAATTGGAAATAAACAGGAAACTTCTATAAAGCCTGAAGAAGCTATCATACCATAGGACAAACTAGGGGAAAGTCTCATAAACAATGTTGCAGAAGGTGAATAGACCTCATCTCAAAAACGTAACTGCCCAAGCCTACAGTGGCCTTAGGAGTGATAAATGCAGCCCCATATGGTAGACAGAATTGGTTTCTTAAGTTGTAAAATGTCCTGAAGGCCCTCACCCCAGACCATTACCAGGTCTCCCTAGGATATTCCTGAAATTAGAAAAGGAGCTCTGTTTTTTTATGGATACATTGTGGCCTCAGAAAAAGCTCCCAGTGCCTAGGCCCCAGGCTGTTATTGTCTCTTCCAAGTATGTTCCTAGAATTAAGAAGGAGCCATGTCATTCTCCATACATGAAGGCATCATGGAAAGACTTGCTACATAAGGCTGTCCCTCACAACAGTCTCTCTCTCTCTCTCTCTCTCTCTCTCTCTCTCTCTCTCTCTCTCTCTCTCTGTTTTGTTTTTAAATAACATTTCTCATGCTGCTCCACTATCTGGTTCCTCACCTCCTTTGCCTTTGCCTTTGAGAGTGTGCTCCATCACCTCATCGCTCTTAGCCACCAACCCATACACCACAAAATCCCCTCCACCATTCTCCTTCCGTGGGACATCAGTTCTCTACGGGCTTAGATGTATACTCTCCCACTTAGTACAGACAATGCAATCCACCACTACATATATATCTGTGGCCATGGTTGATGGCTTAGTCTCTGAGAGTTCCCAGGAGTCTGGGTTACTTGATACTGTTGGTCTTCTTAAGGCATTGGCATCCCCCACAGCTCCTTCAATCCTTCCCTTAACTCTTTCCCCTAACTCTGACCTGAGTCCAGTGGTTGGTTGTAAGTATCTGCATATGTCTCACTTAGTCTCTTTCAGAGCCTCTCAAAGAAAAGCCATGCTAAGCCAAGTATATAGGTGCAAGTACATAGGTGTTTTTCCTTCTCAAATGTCTGTCACCCGGTGTAGTATGTCCCATATGGCAGAACTATTCATTTCTCAATTAGAAAATGGGGTTTCAGTCATACCAGGCGTTACTGTTGGTTGTGACTTTGTAATGACAGTGTGAGCAGCTTGTTATGGATCTCTATTTTTGCTATGACCATGTTCACATTGGCTGGTTGTACATTACAGTTGTCTCCTTTATTATGGTTTGGAGACAGATTTCAAAACAAACCTGGTGAACAAGCACGTGAACCCTAGCATCCTAGCCTCTATCCTGCCTGCTTAACACACTATGCATGGTGAGTTTTAAGGCAGCCCTCCATCAGTTAAATGCTATTTAATGTCACTATTTCCTAAATTTGGTAAATCCTTTACATCTTCAATTCTACTTTTCTATATCTCAACTTAATATTGGAGTTCTACCCAACAAATGAGATACTTTTTCATTGCTCCAAAAAATAAACTGCAATGGATCTTATACATAAGTTGTAAATGTTAAGAGCAGAACTTGTAGATTTAGGAGGAAATGGTGCTCTCCGAGTTCAGCATCCGACCTGTATTATTACTATAAGCAAGTCCCTGGCTCAAATGTTTTGAGCAGATTCAGCCTTGATGGTGACGTTGTTCAGAGGTCACAGCCTGATGTAGGGTGTGAAGAGCACCACAAGGGACCTCACAGGAGGCCACATCTGGCTACATCTGAATGATGCTTCCCATCCAGCACCATGGGGGACCCACCACCCCAGCTCCACTGCTCATCCACGTTCTCCTCATGACGGGCAGAGACCCTGAGCTCAACATGTCTCAGAAACAGAACTGACTTGAGGTCACCACACAGCACCCAAGAGCAGCACTCAAAGCAGGACACAGAGACACGTCCAAGCCTGCACAGCCAACACACACTTCAGCAAGACACCAGGAAGAACCCGCCTCTCAGTGTGACTGGCAGGACTGCCTGGGGTCCTTGATTGGCCAGTGAGTCTTACCCCTCCTCAAGGTTAGAGTGTGCTTCCAGTCCTGGGCCAGACCCTTCATATATCTCAGGTCAGATTTGCACTCCCATAGCATTTGTGCCTGTCCTCCAAGAGCCTCATCCATCTGTACTCCCACCCAGCACTGGAGGAGGACACACCATTGCAACTGATGCTGTTCAGCTGCTTGCTCCTCCCCTTTGTGGGCAGTGATCCTGCACTCATCATGACCTGACTTCATAGCTTGCTTGAGAATTCGTCACAGCACTTCCCCTTCTTCTTCTTCTTCTTCTTCTTCTTCTTCTTCTTCTTCTTCTTCTTCTTCTTCTTCTTCTTCTTCCTGAAATCAAGGCGGATAACCTGTTACTTGATTGCAGTGTCGGTATAAAGATGGCACATCAGTGGAAGGATGCCCAGGCTTTTAACTTTAAAGAGGGATGTTAGGAAACACATGTTCGGCTTTGTGGCTTCATACAATTGCCTTCCATCAGATGATAGGCATGAAACAACTCTGGGAGAAAATCAGAAAATAGATGAGAAACACTGTAGAGCACAATAGTGAGCACACATTTCTCAATGGCAATGTGAGGAAAAACCCACAGTTGTGTTAGCTCAGGTTGTCTAGGTCAACATATCCCATAAAGAGAGTGAATTTTTCTTTGTATGAAGAAAGAATATTATAATATCTCAGAGACAGTTGTCCTCTTCTTCCAACAATGGCTGTCTGCCAAGGGAAACTTCAAAATCAAGGACTTATTTTCTTCTGAAAGGGAGCTGCAATTTCCCTGAGCCCAGCATGAAGTCAGAAAACAAAACTTTTGTTTCTTAAAGTCACTCTTTAAAGTTAATAGCCTGCGCACCCTTCCCCTTGTGGGTCAGATTGATTCCTCCACTGCATCTGAGGAATGGGCTATGCAAGCTCTTCACCTTGATTACAGGAAGAGGAAGGCAAGTGCTGTGAGGAAAGCTCAGGCATGGACTGAATTAAGGTAGTAGTAAGTGCAGCATCATTGCTCACAAGTGGAGGAGGCAGATGACTAGCCTGAGCTGGAATGCTAAGGGAGTGAAAATCACTCCTAAGACCAGGAAAATGTTTGACCCTGGACTAGAAGCACACTTTAACCTTGAGGAGTGGTAAGACTTATTGCCAGATTTCCAGGCAGACGTGCCATTCAAAGAAAGAGGCGGGATCTTCCAGGTACCTTTCTGCAAGTTCCTTGTGGCTGTGCAGGCCAGAATCGTTCACTGTGTCCTGCTCTGAGCTCTGCTGTTCCGTGCTGTGCTGTGAGGGGACCTCAGGGAAGCTCTGAAATCAAGACATGGTAAGCACAGTATATCTGCACACAATGGGCAAGAATGCGTGGCTGAGCAGTGGGTGCTTGGGGGGAGGGTCCTATCAGGGGTTGGGTGGGAAAAATCAGCTACATGGGATTACATGTGAGGTTTCTAGTGGTGCGTCTTCCTTGCTAAATAAGGCGGTGACCTCTGAATAACTTCAATCTCATGGCTGACACTTCCCAAATCATTTGGACCATTGGTTTGCTTATAGAAATAACATGGTTGCTTTTTTTGATTCTGCAGCATGTGTCCAAAATATTTTGTGTTATGCACCACACATTGAGAGGGGAGTTACGAATCTAATAGGTCTATTTTAACATGTGATTTGTTTTTGTTTGCTCTTTTTTTTTGCAGTTTTTATATTTCTTTACATGTATAGTGTTTTAAATATTGTGTTGCAGAGGAATTTTCTTGTTCCAATTTATTTGGTATTTTGGATGTTTCTTGCACCTTAATAGGAATCTTTGTAGTTTAGAAATTATTCATTTAGGATTTCATTACAACTATTTTGTAGACGTTTGAGCTGATATTATTCTCCTATTTCATTCAGACAATTGTAGTAATTGCTTTTAATGTGTTGCAGTGTTCCTGGTTATTTACTGCCAGGAAACTATTATACACCAAACATTTTTTTACCAATAAGTCCATGTATACTATTTATCTCCTTTCCTGTTCGGTGTGTGAACCATTCATCTGTAGCTGTCCATGTGCAGACAATTTCAATGGCACACGCTCTGGGACTTACCACCTGCTTAAATCATTGCCTGCCTCCATCAACTGCTGCTGTTTCCAGGTGTGCTTTATATACATGAAGCACTAGATTCAGCTGCTCTCTATATTTGTGCCCTGTTTCTGTTCTCTACACATGTCCCCTCTATAGTCTTTCTCTATTCTCAACCCACTCTCTCTGCTCCCTATATGTGTTCCAGTATGCAGGTCCTCTTGTGTAACTATATCCCTTCCCCAGGATCTCACACCTGTCCTTTCCACAAAACAACCTCTTTTGTATCAGGATTCTGGCATGTTTTAATTTTTTGAGGACCTGCTGTGACAGGACAACTTGGCTTTCTTGGTGACATATTTCCCTTGCTTAAATTCATTATATACCTATGCTGATGTCTGAGCATCTGGGTTTGTGGTGATAATGGGTCTAGATACTGGTCTCTTGGTTTGTCATATTTGAGTGGTAATTTTATTCCTGAGTTACTGTTTGCTGTCTGTATATTCAGAGAATGTTGGATGAATTTTGCCCCTTTACTGACCTGTTTGGTGGGTATGTTAAAATGGAAGTGCTTGCTAGTGTTGAAAGGTGGAAGAAGTGGCAGGCAGGATGATATGATCTTAGCAACTCACCAGGAGACATAGTCAGGAAAGAGGAAAAGCTTCCCCTGGTACTTGTACAGTGTTAGGGACAGCTGTGTAAATTGCATGTGGGATAACAAATATTGTGGTAGATCTTATGGAAAGCCTATTTTGTCCCTGGCATGCAGGGCATGTGGTTGAAAACTAACTGTACATTCTTGTCTACTGGAAGAACAAGGGGGTATTGAGTACCATTTTATGTTGGGAAGATATGACCTGCTTTCTGATTTTAAAAGTTTTGGCTTTCAAGATATTGCCTTGAGTGTCAGAAGACACTTCAGACATTTGAACCATGAAGGATCTCCTGCAGTTTATTAGGATCACTGTAGACTGAATGCATTTTCATTACAGGATAAACATGAGCCTATAGAATCCAGGGTCAGAATGGAGTTGATTGGGTTCCCTGAGTATCCCCACACCATAGTGCTGCAAGTTTATGCCAGGTTAAGTGCATCCTCTCCCACTGAGGCCAGATATTGGAGCCCAATTAAAGGAATAAATACCAAGGATAGGTAGCAGCTTTTGGTGCAGCCTCTGTTCCACTTGTTGGGGGACCCTCATGAAGTCTGACCTGCACTTCTGCTAACTATGTGCCAGCTGCCTTAGTCCAGTCTGTTTCTGCTATTTAGTTGATAGCTCTGTCTCTCAATGTCCCCAAGGGTCCAGGTTAGTTGAGACTTTTGGTCTACCTGTGGAGTTGTGATCCTCTTCAGGGCCTTCATTCCTTCCTCCACCTCCTCCATAACTGTCCCTACAGTGCATTCAATATTTGACTCTGGATCTCTGCATCTGTTTCAGTCAGCTGCTGAGTGTATCCTCTCAACGGACAATTATCAAGGCTCCTGTGTGTGAGCATAACAGAGTATCCATAATAATGTCATGGATTTAAACTCACCCATAAGATGGTTTTCTATTTGGGCACATTTCCCTTGGTCATTCCCTCAGTCTCTGCTTCATAAGTCCCCCTACATTTCTTTTGGAAAAGATATTTTTTTTAGTTGTGTCTACTGTGATTTGGTTGAATCTGATCATTCAGCTTTCTTCTCATTCTCCCATGCAGTCAACATTTGGACTCTGTCCCCACATCACATAAAATACTGTATAAACATTTGCTATTTCAGGATAAGCTATTTTGGAAGCCGGGCGGTTTAATATTTTTAATTGTATTCCTTTTGTTATTGTTTTTCAATTTTTTCTCTGTGAAGCACTTCCTGTCCAGATAGTCAATATAGAAACCGCATAAGCCAGATGACATGTTTTTGAACAATATGCATTTGCACATCTCTTTGTCCACACCTTTAATTTTGAATTTTTGACAATTTCATTGCTGATATTCTGTTTCTCAAGATGGCATATCTTCATGATATCAATACTACCTGAGGCTTCAGAATCATTGTATTCTGGGTATATGATATTCTTCCACATTCTTGTTTTTTTATGAAATTGTTGAATTAATTGTAGTATTTAGCCTGTGTGCATGGATATGAATATCATGTACTCCTCAACTTTACACAGAAGATGGTCTCAGATCTCCTGATCTTGAAGTAATGGGTAGTTGTTCATCCCCATGTGTATGGTAGAAATTGACAACCATTATGTGGAAGACCAGCAAGAACTTTCCACTGCTGAGCTCTCTCTCTCCTGCCATCTGTTGCTTATTTATGATAAACATTTACATTACTAATATTTTCATCTGTCCATTTGTAACTGTTTAAACATGCATTCCCTTTTAGTAAAATTTTATTAATGTTGCAGTTTACACTAGTCCACTTCACATTTCTGCAAGATGAATACAGAACTGCAGTGAATGTATAGTTCATGCAGAAACTTTAGTAAAGAACAGTGAGTTCTCTATCATTTCTCTTTCCTTGTAAGACTTTTGCAGGTGATTGAGGGTCAGAATATATAAAGTTCACTGTCGTGGAACATAGACCATGCTGGCATCAACTAAATGACATGCACCTCCGTGTGCCTCTGTGATTAACGTCATGGGCAAATTCACCCAACGTGTCCACCGTTTTTGTTGTTAGTAATTGTTCATAAAATTTTCAGATGCATGCTCAGTACAGATTGTCTGTTTTCCCCTACATCTCCCACTCAATTGGCATGTCTCTTGCAAGGCTAAATACAATTCAAGGGTTCTGAAGCAACACAGGTGAATCTCATGATTTAAGTTCCTTCTAAAATAACATAGTAATTAGATTATATCTTCTGAGTCAGCAAATAACAAGAGGAAGCACCAGAATTAAATGAATATATTGTCAAGGGAGCATACATTTACTTTACAATAATGTCACTATCATGCTTTGTTTTGTACCCCTGTATGGGATGTTTTAGGATGCAGTGACTTATGATGTGCATGTGAACTTCACTGAGGAAGAGTGGGGTTTGCTGGATCCTTCCCAGAAGAGACTCTACAAAGAGGTGATGTTGGAGACCTACATGAACCTCACAGCTGTAGGTAAGACTAAATTTTTGTTGCTTTTCCAAATACAAAAACAAATATTTTTTTGTTTATTGATGACCATCTATCATTTCAGTTGTGAACAATGAAGATTGAGCTGAATAAATCAGATTCAATGAATGTTGATGGTAGTTTGGAGAGTGCTGGAAAAATTCACAATAACATGAATTTTGCCTAATTTGCAATAGTATATCACTCATTTTCTGGCACTGTGTTTTAGGTTACAATTGGGAAGATCATATTGAAGGACATTGTGAAACTTCTAGAAGATATAAAAGGTAATTTTCATGGGCAAGGTGATAAAATATGCCTCTGAGGAAATCTTTAACATGTTCTGGAAGCTCTAAAGGAAAGCAAGAGTGTAAAATATCAGTCTTTTAAGTATAGGTATGAATATAATATTCATTCAAAACCATGCACCTCAAAATCAGTTATCTGATTTGTGTACTTATCTGATGTGTTGCTTCATTATAGCTATGCTGTGGACCTGCTGATCCTCTAGATTCTCATAATATTTACATGTTGCACAATGAATAGTGACAAATGCATATCCAAAACCTGTTAAGCAACAAGTCCATGCATGATACACCTGGTGATACTCACATTCTTCTAGTGACATTGTTTTTTCTTTGTTTGTTTCTTCTTTGTTTTTGTTTTTATTTTTGTTTTTTTATTTTCTTTTTTTGAGACAGGGTTTCTCTGTGTAGCCCTGGCTGTCCTGAAACTCACTCTGTAGACCAGGCTGGCCTCTAACTCAGAAATCTGCCTGCCTCTGCCTCCTGAGTGCTCCCACAGCGACCACTTTTCATAAGCTAGCATGACAACCAGCCATTCAGGCCTGTGAGTGGGTGTCCCCTTGCCAAAATGGTGTCTAGACAACTCACTTGACCCTGGGAAACATGAGCTGCAGAGCACCCCTAGAGAAAATGGAACCTCTATCAGACTTTGCCTGGCACTCTTAGGACTGAGTCCACGCCCATTCTGTACATAGCCTCTTCTGATTGGCTTGTTGAAATACAATTTCACATTTTTGTTTGTTTGTTTCAAGAAAGGCTTTCTCTATGTAGCCCTGGCTGTCCTGGGACTCACTTTGTAGACCAGGCTGGCCTCCAACTCAGAAATCCACCTGCCTCCACCTCCCAAGTGCTGGGATTAACGGCATGTGCCAATGCCGCCTGGCTTTTAAAGATTTTTTTTTTAATATGTAAGTGCACTGTAGCTGTCTTCAGAGACTGCAGATGAGGGAGTCAGATCTTGTTATGGATGGTTGTGAGCCACCATGTGGTTGCTGGGATTTGAACTCAGGTCCTCTGGAAGAGCAGTCGGAACTCTTAACCACGGAGCCATGTCTCCAGCCCCCCAATTTCATATTTTTAACTATTAATTTTCCTAGTGTGTGGAAGAATCTTAACCCCAGGTCTCCCTCTCTTGTTGCTGGACCCCCATTACAGCCTGGGCTCTGCCTTGCATTATTTACCCCTTTGGCCTGGAGGCTGTTACCTTCACTGGAAAAGGGGCAGGTTCAGGAGTCCACTAATCTTTTCTCACCATGCACCTACATACCCATTTGCACAGCTGCCCTGGTACCCCAGACAGTGCAGAGTGGACACTCAGGGAGCAGTAGAGGGACATGTTCCTAAATTTATTTAAAAAGTAATGATGTATTATATTAGGAGGTAGGTCAGGTTCCCAGGGACTCACCATTTCAGATGATAGGGGTGCTCTGAACAGGAGAAACCTGAGGCTTAGACCCAGAGAATGAGGAAAATGGCCTTCTCTCTCTCTACTTGTGTCTCTCCCTCTCAGTGCCTTTGTGGGGAAAAGCTTTCCCCCTTCTCATTCTCTTCATCTACCCCTGCCCCCTGCCTTGGGTGTAAGTGGCAGAAAGAATTAATAATTTAAGATTAAATGAAACAAAAAGCAAGAGTATAAAAAAATCAGTCCAATAAGTGTCATATTCTTACAAATCCATGTACCTCAAAATCAGTACTCTAACTTGTGTATCCATTTGATGTGTAGTTCCATTAGAGCTATGCTGTGGACCTGCCAATCAGTATAGTCTCATAGTATTTAGATATTGCACATTGAGTAGAGATAAACTTATATCCAATGTATTCTATTAAGTAAATAGCCCATGGTAAAGTTGGTGATAGTCATATACCTTTAGTGACATTGTTAAGTTTGGTGAGAGATCAGTTTATGATAGTCAAGAATGTTGCCTTAGAGAAACCTTAATCTGTATACTACATGTTATAATCAACAAAAAATCAAAGAGTGTGAATGCAATTGTGCAAATCTTTCATTTTTTATTCTTCTTTTATTAGGTATATTATGTGTCACATGGATAAAAGCCATGGGAACATAGGGATATTGAAAGAAGCAACATACATATTTCTATTTAAAAACAGTGAGAAGATATGTCATATTCTACCTTTGATAGCCTTTCTGAATATGTTAGAAGTTCGAAATGTATTTGTTTTCTCATTTTCCTGGGAATATACCCAAACTCTTACTATAGACATATTTATGGGTACTAGGAAGTTGGAAATTCTTCTATTTATCCTCATTCACAGTAAATTGTGGTGTAATTTACCCAATAGGGAAAAATATGTTTGTGATAAATTAGTATTATAATGAAGTGAGTCGTTTCAGTTTTCATCAGATATGTAAAATATATAATATTGTGATCTCCTATGTGGTGGAGAGATGGCTCAGGAGTTAAGCACAATGACTTCTCTTCTGGAGATCCTGAGTTAAAATCCCAGCAACCACATTGTGGCTCATAATAATCTGGAATAAGATCGGACTCCCTCTTCAGAGTGTCTGAGGAGTGTACTCCCATATAATAAGTACTACAGTACTTATATGTGTATTCACATATACAGTACTATAGTGTACTCACATATAATAAGTAAATAAATATTTAAAAAACAATAAAGCAATCCCATATTAAAAAAGGATCTTATAAATATCAGCCATGTAATAACCATCACAGGTAGATTGAGCAATCCATAATGAGAGAGAATAACTTGAACATATTAAGTGATAAAACCTTAAGAACTGATGCTTCTTTAACATTAGACCAAATTATAAAACAATTCATATGGATTAAATGATTGATCATGGTAATAATTGTGGTAAAGATTTCACATATGCCAATTATCATTGCAGGCATGTAAGAAGTCATAGTGGAGAGAAACCCAATGAATGTGATAAGAGTGATGAAGCCTTTGCAAGACCCAGTCATATCCAATATCATAAAAGAACACATACTGGAGAGAAACATTATAAATGCAGTCAATGTGGTAAAGCCTTTGCAGGTTACAGTAATCTCCAATCTCATAAAAGAACACATACTGGAGAGAAACCTTACAAATGTGGTCAATGTGTTAAAGCCTTTGCAAGTCACAGTAATCTCCAATATCATAAAAGAACACATACTGGAGAGAAACCTTATGAATGTAATCAATGTGGTAAAGCCTTTGCAGCTCACAATAATCTCCAATATCATAAAAGAACACATACTGGAGAGAAACCTTATGAATGTAATCAATGTGGTAAAGCCTTTGCAAGTCATGGTAATCTCCAATATCATAAAAGAACACATACTGGAGAGAAACCTTATGAATGTAATCAATGTGGTAAAACCTTTGCAAGTCATAGTAATCTCCAATATCATGAAAGAACACATACTGGAGAGAAACCTTATGAATGTAATCAATGTGGTAAAGCCTTTGCAAGTCATGGTAATCTCCAATATCATAAAAGAAGACATAATGGAGAGAAACCTTATGAATGTAATCAATGTGGTAAAGCCTTTGCAAGTCATAGTAATCTCCAATATCATGAAAGAACACATACTGGAGAGAAACCTTATGAATGTATTCAATGTGGTAAAGCCTTTGCACGGCACAGTCATCTCCAATATCATGAAAGAACACATACTGGAGAGAAACCTTATGAATGTAATCAATGTGGTAAAGCCTTTGCCCAGAACAGTCATCTCCAAAAACATAAAAGAACACATGCGGGAGAGAAATCTGATTAATATGATCATGAATTTAATAGGAATTAAGATGCCATTTGGTTACGAATATGATGGACATGAAGGCTTAGGATTATTTCAGCTCTTGAGATGGCACTTTTGATTCTTTGGCAAAGAATGTTACTGACTTTTACCCTTGTCTGAAGAGTCTACGTGAGGTTAAGGTAAAGAGGTTTGTATTATTTGCATTCTTAGGGGAAGTCTCAGAAATCCTAGCATAAAATTTGGCTTACAGTTTTGTTCAAACATAGCATACTTCAAAAGGAAAACTAAAAAAATGTAAGGCTCAAAGAACAGAACATCACCAAGAGGATGAATCAATCTAAATCCTGGCATCAATGGTATCAATGGAATATGTACATTACGACAACATTTCATCTAGCTAAAATTATGGATATCCTGTTGTATAAAAGAGAATTTATCATGTTAGAAATTATTGTTACCGGATATGTCATATGGGCATACAATGATTCAAGCATGTGTCAAACCGACATAGGAAGGATCTTGATTGCTATTCTGGGAATCCAATTTAAGATCTAAAAGACAAAGCTTAGGTCCAGTATGGTGCTGCATGCTTTTTATCCCAGAGTTCAGCAATCAGAGCCATACAGATATTGGAGATAAAAGTAGATCTCTGAGCATGTTCCAGGAAAGCCAAGCTTCGGCAGTGATGTCTTTGAAAAATTTAAAGCTGTTGCTGAAGAAATAGAAGGGACCATGATCCAAACCCATTAAGCAGCAGAACTCAGCAGCTGTGTCCATGTGGCTCTATCTTAAGAGGTAAGAATGGAAAGACCTACTGAGAAAATTGATGCTGTCTAGCTATAGCTAAGCAATTAGAGGTGGTGAAGAAGAAATCAGCATCACTGAAGTGAAAACTGGGAAATATTTTCTGAGTGACAAAGAAGGTGTGTTCTAGAGATCACCGAGGTTGGAAATAATGGTGCGGTACAGCTGGACTTGGTCATGTGTATGAATAACGCAAGTGGTACTGATTTTGATTCTGCGAAGTTGTCATGCAGAACAGCTGAGGCTTGGCACCATTCTGTGAGCTTGAGGCTATAGGTCAAACCTAGTTGCAGCAGAAGAACATCCTGAAGATGCAAGTTTCATGGGATGAACAGATAGGACAGAAGGAGTAGGAGAGTGGAATCTACCAGAGCATAGAGTGATAGAGAGGGCAGAGATGGAGAAGTAACCAAATCTCTTTGGAGGAGCCGAGAAGATAATTTGTGGATCCTGGAGACTGAAATAAAAAAATAAAAGCTGTAATATTGAAGTTACTTTGGAACACCAAGATTTTGAGATGTTAGAACTCTGTGTTACCTGCTTGTTCATAGATCACAGACTGCCATTCCATGACCAGATTCAGTGCAATGGCAATAACGTTTCTCTCTTTTTTTTCTGTTTTAACTTTTTAGTTTAATTTAATCCTTTTTTACACGCCAGATTTTATCCCCATCTCAGTCCACCTTCTGACTGTTCCACATCCAATTACTCCTCCCCTTCTCCATAAGGAGACCCACACCCCACCCACACCCCTCACCCTACCAAACCTTCCAGCTTGCTGGGGCCTCCAGTCTCTTGAGGGTTAGGTATGCCTTCTCTGACTGAATCAGACCTGCTAGTCCTCTGTTGTATATGTGTTGCGGGACTCATATCAGATGGGGTATACTGCCTGGTTTGTGTTCCAGTGTCTGAGAAATCTAGGGGTTCGGCTCCTTGAGACTGCTGGTCCTCCTACAGGGCTGCCCTAATCTTTATCTTCTAGATTTTCCCTAATTCAACTTCAGGGACCAACACCTTCTGTCCACGGGTTGGGTGTGAGTATCTTCATCTGAAACTTTCCACAACTCATTGGGTCATTGAGAACATTTCTTAACCTTGTTATGGTGCGGATTACATTGAATGAATGGGAAAGACTGCTGAACACATTCATTCTGTTTTACCACTATTTTTATGGTTTTTGGTTTCTACTGGCGTGATGATTTATCAATATCATCTTCACTATATTACACTAAAGTGTAGGTCACACAGAGATGGCAATCTGTGAATGAAAATGTGGATCACTGATGCTACAGCCAATAGAATCAGGATGTAGGCTTTTCTTCTGAAAATAAGGGGCAGTGAGTGGGGGAGCACCCACGTGGTGGCAGGGGGAGGAGGGTAGAATGGGGAGTTTTCAGAGGGGAAACCTGAATGGGGGATAACATTTGAAATGTAAAGAAAAAATAACCAATAAAAAAAGAAAGAAACAATGGAACAGACTTTTTACAATCCAGTGATGTGGTGACTGCTACTGACTAAAAAGCCTCAAGAGTTCAGTGTCTCTACTGTCAGATGTGGATGCAAATGAGTGCATATTATTTGCCTCTTGTAGTTTTCAAAGGTTAGTTTTATAATTTTACAACATTCATCTCGCATACTTATACTTTCCAGCACACATAAAAATCCCAATAACTCACAAATTTATGAGCACTTTCATTATACTTACATGCACACACACACACACACACACACACACACACATACACAAACACACACACAGAAACACACAAACACACACATTCATAACTGGAATGTCTCCATAAATTCCCTTGCCTCAGGACTCAGGAAATACTGTAGAAGCGTAGGTAGAAGTATTATCCATGCCAGAGGGGATTGAGAACACCCACCACAGAAAACAGGACTTCTAAAACAATAAAGAAGTGAAATTACAGAGAATGTGGCAGTGTGCACAGGATCTGCATGGTTCTGTTCAAATTGGGATCTCAATATTGAGAGGGGAATGGAAATGCTTCCCCCTTCCAATCCATTTTATAACTATTTACAAAATACAATATTAATTGTTTCAATAATATAAAATGCTTCATGAAATGAAGGATGACACTGTACTGTGGCATCTATCCCATGAAGTTGTTGAGGATGACTTCCTATACGTAGAAATCATTTTCTAGAAACATAATGGCCACCAGACGAATGAAAAAAGGAGGCATTAAAGTTCTTGTCTATATTAAAAATTATTTAACAGCCTTGTTTTCAGGTATTATTTACAAGAATCTCCTTTTTCAAGAGATGTACTCACTAATAGGACATTCACAGGGTATCCAAACTCCCCTTAAGGGCAAACCTTTTGCCCAGGATCAGATGGGAAACACAAAACAAACTCAAAGACATTGTTGATATTTCTTTGTCTCATAATGCTTTCCAGGACTTTTACATTATGTGGTTTTTGTGTTCATTTAATTTGTTGTTTTCTGGTTTTGGTTTTTGGTTTTGGTTTTTGTGGGTTTTTTTGTTAAAGTTCCTTTTAAGTATATTCTGTCTTATACTTTTCAGTTTTTATGAAATTTCTTTTTGTGAATTTTAGTCTGTGTATGTTTAGGATTCTTAGATGTTTTCCTTATATTTTTATCTGTTTATTTTTCATTTTGTCCTATAACACGTTTTGCTTTTTTATAATTAATAGTAATAATAGTAATACTTATTATTATTATTATTATTATTATTATTATAGTGTAGATGTTTACTCTATATCAAGAAAAAGAAATAAATGGTAAGGATTTGAATGAGATGCATGGGGCAGAATAATCTGGAAAGAGTTGGTTAAAAAGAAAACTAACAGAATATAATGTATGAAAAATATCTATGTTCAATAATCTAAAAATGAGAGATAAAAAACCATCAATGAACATTGTACCACTCCTGTGATGAATCAAATAAAATGCTGTGACATTAAGGAGGACACCATACCTTGGCACCAATCCCTTCACGAAGTTCTCCAGGATGGCATCCTATATATAGAAATAACTTCCTAGAAACATAATGACCCCCAGATGAATGCAAAAAACGAGACATTAAAGTTCATGTCTAAATTATCAATGATTAAACAGACTTGGGTTCAGATTTGTTTCACAAGAATCTCTTTTTTGACTGTAAATTGGTATTTATTATTGAACTAACAAAAGCACCTTTAAGAGCAAAAGTATTTGTCACAGAGAATGTAGCCATGCTTAATCAAGCAAGCAAAACACAAATGTGAAATTTTATCCTTAATGAGCTCCTGACGTTTCCCTCTAAGTTGTCAGAAATGAGCCTGACATTAAAATAGCACTTCCTAGGGAGAATAAAAATTCATATAACAGAGTGTTATTAAAATGCAGCCACAGGGAGTGATTTTTATCAAATGCCATTTATTGCTTTCTTTAAATCTGCAGCTTTATTGGTCTTTTTTAACATTTTATTTGGAATTGCAATACATCACTGTTGCATTTACCACAAGTGCCTTTTCTTTGTCATTTGTTTTTGCTATTTTCTCTCAATTATTGTTACCTGGCCTTTCTGCTCTGTTGAGGTCATCAGAAAGATATTAACTTGATATAATGGAGACAAATTTTCCTTCTTTATTAATCAATTTATGTGTTTACATCTCAAATGATCACCCCGCCCCGTTTCCTCTCCACACACTCCCCATCCCATCCCACTCTCCTCTTTCCCTCCATCTACTTCTGCCTTCCTCCTCTAGCATCACCCTACACTGGGACATCAAGCCTCCACCGGACTGAGGCCTCCCCTCCCACTGATGTCAGATAGAACCATCCGCTGCTACATATGCAGCTGGAGCCATGGGCCCCTCCTCTGTGGTTTGTGGTTTAGTCCCTGCATGCTCTGTGTGGTCTGGTTAGTTGATATTGCTCTTCCTATGGGGCTGCAATCCCCTTCAGCTCCTTCAGTCCTTCCCCTGGCTCTTCTGATGGAGTCTTGCCTTTCTTCAGATAAGAAAAATTCTGAGTTAAAGTTTGCATATTGACAGGTGGCCCTACCCTTCTAATGTTGTCTGTGACTATCTGTTGGAACAAGACTCTACAGGTTCTGTCTCTGCTTTTTTTGGATACTCTGGCTGACATCATTCCCCTTGGGCCCTGGAAACCTCTCACTTCCCTGGTATGTGGGACTTTCTAGAGGCAAACCCCTCTACTAGAGTGTGCACCATCCTCCAGTACAACATATTAATATTATATCCTGGCTCTCTGTCTGTCTCTCTCATCTCTTTGTACACTTGATCCTGACCAACTTCTTTTTTCACTTCCCTGAAACTTGTGCCTGTCCCAGAAGAACCTCACCATTTATACTCCCTCCCAGCACTGGAGGAAGACACAACATTGCAACACTGGCTGTTCAACTGCTTCCTCCTCCCCTCTGAGGGTAGTGATTATTTGATTTGCAGTGGCAGTATAAAGCTGACCCATCAGTGGAAGGATATCCAGGCATTTAACATTAAAGAGGGATTTTAGGAAACACATGTTTTTCTTTGGAGCTTCATACAATTCCCTTCCACCAGATGATAGCTATGAAACAACCTCCGGAGAAAACCAGGAAACAGATGGCAAACACTATGGAGCACTATTGATAGTCAGCACATCTTCCTCATTGGCAAGGTGGGGAAAAAACACAACAGTTGTGTTAGCACAGCTTCTCTATATTAACAAATCACATACAGAGAGTGAATTTTTCTGTGTATGTAGAAAGAAGTTTTATTGTAATTTCTTAGAGACAGCTGTCCTGTTCTTCCAATAATGGCTGTCTGTCAAGGGAAACTTCAAAATCAAGAACTTATCTTGTGGTGAAAGGGAGTTGCAATTTCGCTGCACCTAGCATCAAGCCAGAAAACAAAACTTGTGTTTTCTAACTTTAAAGTTAATAGCCTGGGCATCCTTCCCCTTGTGGGTCAGATTGATTCCCCCACTGCACCTGAGGAATGGGCTATGCAAGCCATTCACCTTGATTACAGGAAGAGGAAGGCAAATACTCTGAGGAAATCTCAGGCAAGGTCTCAATTTAGGTTGTGGTAAGGGCAGGGTCATTGATCACAAGGGGAGGAGCAGGCACATGAATAGCCTGAGCTGGAATAGTGGGTTCTCCCCAAGGCCTGGGTGGTATGAGAGTCCTCTTGCAAGGCAGGCACACATACTAAGGGAGTGCAAACCACTCCTAAGATTTGGACAAAAGTTTGACCCTGAACTAAAAGCACACTTTAGCCTTGAGGACGGGTAAGGCTTACTGGCCAATCCAGGCCACCAGGCAGACCTGCCATTCAAAGAAAGAGGCAGGATCTTCCGGGTAACTTTCTGCAAGTTCCCTGTGGCTGTGCAGGGCAGAATAGTTCACTGTTTCCTGCTCTGAGCTCTGCTGTTCCGTTCTGGGCTGTGAGGGGACCTCAGGGAAGCTCTGAAATCAAGACATGGTAAGCACAGAATATCTGCCCACAATGGGGAGGAACAGGAGGCTGATCAGTGGGTGCTGGGGTGGAGGGTCATATCAGGGGCTGGATGGTAAACGTCAGCTACATGTGACTACATGTGAGGTTTCTAGGGGTTCTTCTTACTTGTTATATAAGGCAGTGACCTCTGAATAATTTAACGCTCATGGCTGATTCTTCCCAAATCATTTATACCATTGGTTTGCTTGTGGAAATATCATGGCTGCATTTTTGATTCTGCTGCACATTTCCAAAATATTTTGTGTATTACTCTGCACATTGTGAGGGCAGGTATGAATCTAATAGGTCTATTTTTACATGTGACTTGTTTTTTTTTAAATTATTTTTTGCAGTTTTCATATTTCTTTATATGTATAGTGTTTTGAATATTTTGTGGCAAGGGGACGTTTATTGTTCCAATCTATTTGGTATTTTGGATGTTTCCTGCACTTTAATAGGAATCTTTGTAGTTTAGAAATTATTCATTTAGTATTTCATTAAAACTATTTCCTAGAACTTTAGCTGACATTCTCCTATTGCAGTCAATTGTAGTCTTTGCTTTTGATTTGTTGCAGTGTTCCTGGTTATTTACTCCCAGGAAACTTTTAGACTCCAAATATTTTTTTTGTCCAAGAAGTCCATGTATTCTAATTATCTTCCTTTCCTGCGTGCTGTGTGAACTTTCCCTCTGTAGTTGTCCATGTGCAGGCAATTTCAATGTCCTGCTCTCAGGGACTTAGCACCTGCTTAGATCATTACCTGACTCCACCAACTGCTGCTGTTTTCAGGTGTGCTTTTTATACATGGAGCACTAGCATCAGCTGCTCTCTATATTTGTTCCCTGTTTCTGTTCTCTACACATGCCCCCTCTATAGTCTTTCTCTAATCTCATCCCACTCTCTCTGCTCCCTTTATGTGTTCGAGTCTACTGCTACTCTTGTGTACCTCTATCCCTTCCCCAGGTTTTCTCTCCTGCCCTTTCCACAAAACAACCTCTTTTTATCAGACCTCTTGCATGTTTTAATTTTTGAGGACCTGCTGTGACAGGACACCTTGGCTTTCTCGGTGACATATTTCCCTGGCTTATCTTCATTATATTCCTATGCTAATATCTAGGGATCTGGGTTTGTGGTGATAATAGGTTTAGATACTGGTCTCTGGGTTTGTCATACTTGAGTGGTAATTTTATTCCTGAGTTACTGTTTGCTGTCTGTATTTTCAAACAATATTGGCCATAAGTTTTGCCTCTTTTACTGACCTGTTTGGTGGGGATGTTCAAGAGGGAATGCTTGCTAATGTTGAAAGCTGGATGAAGTGGCAGGCAGGAAGATAGGATCTTAGCAATCCACCAGGAGACATAGTCAGGAGAGACCACAGCTGCCTCTGGTGTTTGTACAGTGTTAGTTACAGATCTGTAAATTGCATGTTGGATAACAAATAGTGAGGTTAATCTTTTGGAAAGCCTACTTTGTTCCTGGCATGCATGGCATGTTGTTGAAAAAGAAGTGTACATTCCTGCCTACTGGAAAAGGAAGGGATAAACTGTACCACTGTTTGTCGGAAATATATAACTTGCTTTGGGATTTTAAAAGATTTGACTTTCAAGATATTGCCTTGAGTATCAGAAGACACTTTCGACATTTGAACTGTGTAGGAGAATCCTGCAGACTACTAGGATCACTATAGACAGAATGCAGTTTCATCACAGAATTTACTATAGTATCCAGGGTCAGAATGGAGTTGATTGGGTCCCTCGGGTATCCCCACACAGTTGTTCTCCGTTTCTGCTGGGTTAAGTGCATTCTAATCCACTAAGTTCAGAAATTGGAGTCCAGTTAATGGAACAGATACCAAAGATATGCAACAGTTTTAGGGGCAGCCCCTGTTCCAGTTGTTGGAGGACCCTCATGAAGGCTGATCTGCACTTCTGCTACTTATGTGCCAGGGGTCTTAGTCCCGTCTGTGTCTGCTATTTGGTTGATGGCTCTGACTCTCAGTGTCCCAAAGGGTCCAGGTTAGTTGAGATTTTGGTCTAGCTGTGGAGTTCCGATCCTCCTCAGGGCCATCATTCCTTCCTCCACCTCCTCCATAAGAGTCCCTACAGTGCATTCAATATTTGAGTCTGGATCTGCATCTGTTTCAGTCATCTGCTGCATGGATCCTCTCAATGGACAATTATCAAGGCTCCTGTATGTGAGCATAACAGAGTATCCATAATGATGTCATGGGTTGGAACTTGCACATAAGGTGGTTTTCTAGTTGGGCACATTTCCCTTGTTCATTTCCGCAGTCTCTGCTCCATGAGTCCCCCTACATTTCTTTTGGAAAATATATATTTTTTTTAGTTGTGTCTACTGTGATTTGGTTGAATCTGATCATTCAGCTTTCTTCTCATGCTCCCATGCAGTCAACATTTGGACTCTGTCCCTTCATCACATAAAATACAGTATAAACATTTGCTATTTCAGGCTAAGCTATTTTGGAAGCCGGGTGGTTTAATATTTTTAATTGTATTCCTTTTGTTATTGTTTTTCAATTTTTTTCTCTGTGAAGCCCTTCCTATCCAGATAGTCAATATAGAAACCGCATAAGCCAGATGAAATGTTTTTGAACAATATGCTTTTGCACATCTCTTTGTCAACACCTTTAATTTTGAACTTTTGACAATTTCATTGGTTATATTCTTTTTATCAAGATGGCATATCTTCATGACATCAATACTGCCTGAGCCTTCAGAATCATTGTATTCCGGGTGTATGATATTCTTCCACATTCTTGGATTTTTTTCTGAATTTTTTGAATAAATTGTAGTATTTATCCTGTGTGCATGTATATGAATATCATGTACAACTGATCTTTACACAGAAGACGGTCTCAGAACTCCTGATCTTGAAGTAATGGGTAGCTGTTCATCAGCATGTGTATGGTAGAAATTGACAACCATTATGTGGAAGACCAGCAAGAACTTTCCACTGCTGAGCTCTCTCTCCTGCCATCTGTTCCTTATTTATGATCAACATTTACATTACTAATATTTTCATCTGTCCATGTGTAACTGTTTAAACATGCATTCCCTTTTAGTAAAATTTTATTAATGTTGCAGTTTACACTAGTCCACTTCGCATGTCTACAAGATGAATTCAGAACTGCAGTGAATGTATAGTTCTTTGTAGGAACTTTAGTAAAGAACAGTGAGTTCTCTATCATTTTTGTTTCCTTGGAAGATTTTTGCAGGGGATTGAGGGTCCGAATATATAACATTCACTGTCCTGTAAAATATTACATAGGCCATGCTGGCATCAAGCTAAATGACATACACCTCCCTGTGCCTCTGTGATTAAAGACATGAGCAAATATACCCACCTTGTCCATCATTTTTGTAGTTAGTAATTGTTCATTAAATTTTCAGATGTGTGCTCAGTACAGATTGTCTGTTTTCCCCTATATCTCCCACTCAATTGGCATGTCTCTTGCAAGGCTAAATACAATTCAAGGTTTCTGAAACAACACAGGTGAATAACATAATTAAATTTCCTTCTAAAATAACATGGTAATTAGAATATATCTTCCGAGTCAGAATATAACAGGAGGAAGTGCCAGAACTGAATGAATATATTGTCAAAGAAGCATACATTTACTGTACAATAATGTCACTATCATGCTTTGTTTTGTACCCCTGTATGGGATGTTTCAGGATGCAGTGACTTATGATGATGTGCATGTGAACTTCACTGAGGAAGAGTGGGATTTGCTGGATCCTTCCCAGAAGAGACTCTACAAGGAGGTGATGTTGGAGACCTACATGAACCTCACAGCTATAGGTAAGACTGTATTTTATTGTTGCTTTTCCAAATAAGAAAACAAATGTTTTTTTTTTTTTTTTTTTTTGGTTATTGATGATCATCTATTATTTCAGTTGTGAACAATGAAGATTGAGCTAAATAAATCAGGTTCAATGAATGTTGGATGGTAGTTTGGAGAGTGCTGGAAAAATTCACAGTAACATGAATTTTGCCAAATTCCCCATAGTATATCATTTATTTTCTGGTACTGTGTTTTAGGTTACAATTTGGAAGATCATATTGAAGGACATTGTGAAACTTCTAGAACACATGAAAGGTAATTTTCATGGGCAAGGTGATAAAATATGCCTCTGAGGAAAATTTTAACATGTTCTGGAAGCTCTAACGAAAAGCAAGAGTGTAAAATATCAGTCTTTTAAGTATAGCTATGAATATAATATTCATTCACAACCATGCACCTCAAAATCAGTTATCTGATTTGTGTATTTATCTGATGTATTGCTTCATTATAGATATCCTGTGGACCTGCCAATCCTGTAGATTATCATAATACTTAGATGTTGCACAATGAATAGTGATAAATACATATCCAAAACCTGTTAAGCAACGAGTCCATGCATGATAGAGCTGGCGATACTCACATTCTTCTAGTGATATTGTTTGTTTTTTTTTTCTTTTTTGGTTTTTCGAGACAGGGTTTTTCTGTGTAGCACTGGCTGTCCTGGAACTCACTCTGTAGACCAGGCTGGCCTATAACTCAGAAATCTGCCTGCCTCTGCCTCCCGAGTGCTGGGATTACAGGCGTGCACCACAATGCCAGGCATCTAGTGACATTGTTAATGCTGCTTTCTAGGAGGGTGGGGCTTGGGATCAAATTCTTGCACGACTCCCATGCTCCCTGGGTTTTGGCTGTGTGAGGGCGTGGACTGCCCCTCCCTAACAAGAACCCTCCTTCCTGGTTTTTATTTCATCCCTGGTTATAAATTATGCTAGGTGGAGTGGCAAAGGAAAGGTAAGAAGGGAGAAACAAAGTGGAGGCTTGAAGAATTGGATGGCAGGGGACTGTGCCTGTAAGGATGGAACCATCCCAGTCCCTCTCCACCCAGTTCCAATGCTGAGTCATGGGGTCCTGGAGAAGAACTGGTCAGGGTGGCCTAATTGGCTCACCTGGGTGTAGCGAAAGGGCTCCACCCAGCTAAGGGAGCTCTCCACCTCTCCCATTTTGCATCCTATCTTGGGTCACAGAATATCTTTCTCCTGATGTTTTCTCCCTGGTGACAGAGAGCAAGGTGGGCCAGCTTCTGCTGCTTGCTGCGCCTGACTCATGCCATTGCGAGGCTGGCTGGGTGTGGATGGGGTGAGGTGTTGAGGTAGCCTGGTGGGGAGCAGGCAAGCTATCGCCATCTGCTGGCCATGCCCTGTAAGGGAGAGCGCCCCACAGCGACCACTTTTCATAAGCTAGCACGACAACCAGCCATTCAGGCCTGTGAGTGGGTGCCCCCTTGCCAACATGGTGTATAGACAACCCACTTGACCCTGGAAAGCATGAGCTGCAGAGCACCCCTAGAGAAAATGGAACCTCTATCAGACTTTGCCTGGCACTCTTAGGACTGAGTCCACGCCCATTCTGTACATAGCCTCTTCTCGTTGTCTTGTTGACATCCAATTTCATATTTTTGTTTGTTTGTTTGTTTGTTTGTTTGTTTGTTTCAAGACAGGGTTTCTCTGTGTAGCCTTGGCTATCCTGTGACTCACTTTGTAGACCAGGCTGTTCTCCAAATCAGAAATCCACCTGCCTCTGCCTCCCACGTGCTTGGATTATAGGCATGCGCCACCAGTGCTTGGCTTTTAAAGATTTTTTTTAATATGTAAGTGCACTGTAGCTGTCTTCAGAGATTGCAGAGAGGGAGTAATATCATATTACGGATGGTTGTGAGCCACCATGTGGTTGCTGGGATTTGAACTCAGGGCCTCTGGAAGAGAAGTCGGAACCCTTAACCACTGAGCCATCTCTCCAGCCGCCCCCCCTCCCCAATTTCACATTTTTAACTATTAATTTTCCTAGTGTGTGGAAGAATCTTAATCCCAGGTCTTCCCCTCTAGGTGCTGGACCCCCATTACAGCCTGGGCTCTGCCTTGCATTATTTACCCCTTTGGCCTGGAGGCCATTACCCCTCCTGGAAAAGGGGCAGGTTCAAGAGCCCACTAATCTCTCACCATGCACCTACATATCCATTTGCACAGCTGCCCAGGTACCCCAGACAGTGCACAGTGGACACACAGGAAGCTGTAGAGGGACACTTTCCTAAATTTATTTAAAAAGTAATGATGTATTATATTAGGACATAGGTCAGGTTCCCAGGGACTCATCTTAGCATTTCAAATGATAGGGGAGCTCAGAACAGGAAAAACCTGAGGCTTATTCCCAGAGAATGAGGAAAATGGCCTTCACTCTCTCTAATTGTGTCTTTCCCTCTCAGTGCGTTTGTGGGGAAAAGCACCCCCCCTCATTACCATCATCTACCCCTGCCATCTGCCTTCGGTGTAAGTGACAGAAAGAATTAATAATTTAAGATAAAATGAAACAAAAAGCAAGAGTATAAAAAAATCAGTCCAATAAGTGTCATATTCTTACAAATCCATGTACCTCAAAATCAGTTCTCTAACTTGTGTATCCATTTGATGTGTAGTCCCATTAGTGCTATGGTGTGGACCTGCCAATCAGTATAGTCTCATAGTATTTAGATATTGCACATTGAGTAGAGATAAACTTATAACCAATGTATTCTATTAAGTAAAAAGCCCATGGTAAAGTTGGTGATAGTCATATACCTTTAGTGACATTGTTAAGTTTGGTGAGAGGTCAGTTTATGATAGTCAAGAATGTTGCTTTAGAGAAACCTTAATCTGTATACTACATGTTATAAGAAACAAAAAATCAAAGAGTGTGAATGCAATTGTGCAAATCTTTAATTTGTTATTCTTCTTTTATTAGGTATATTATGTGTCACAATGGATAAAAGCTATGGGAACATAGGGATATTGAAAGAAGCAACATACATATTTCTATTTAAAAACAGTGAGAAGATATGTCATATTCTACCTTTGATAGCCTTTCTGAATATGTTAGAAGTTCGAAATGTATTTGTTTTCTCATTTTCCTGGGAATATACCCAAACTCTTACTATAGACATATTTATGGGTACTAGGAAGTTGGAAATTCTTCTATTTATCCTCATTCACAGTAAATTGTGGTGTAATTTACCCAATAGGGAAAAATATGTTTGTGATAAATTTGTCTTATAATGAAGTGAGTTGTTTCAGTTTTCATCAGATATGTAAAATATATAATATTGTGATCTCCTATCTGGTGGAGAGATGGCTCAGGAGTTAAGCACAATGACTTCTCTTCTGGAGGTCCTGAGTTAAAATCCCAGCAACCACATTGTGGCACATAATAATCTGGAATAAGATCGGACTCCCTCTTCAGAGTGTCTGAAGAGTGTACTCACATATTATAAGTACTACAGTACTTATATGTGTACTCACATATACAGTACTATAGTGTACTCATATATAATAAGTAAATAAATCTTTAAAAAATAATAAAGCAATCCCATATTAAATAGGATATTATAAATATCAACCATGTAATAACCATCACATGTAACTTGAACAATCCATAATGAGAGAGAATAACTTGAACATATTAAATGATAAAATCTTAAGAACTGATGCTTCTTTAACATTAGACCAAATTATAAAATTAATTCATATGGATTAAATGATTGATCAGGGTAATAATTGTGGTAAAGATTTCACATGTGCCAATTATCATTGCAGGTATGTAAGAAGTCATAGTGGAGAGAAAGCCAATGAATGTGATAAGAGTGATGAAGCATTTGCAAGACCCAGTCATATCCAATATCATAGAAGAACACATACTGGAGAGAAACCTTATAAATGTAGTCAATGTGGTAAAGCCTGTGCAGGTTACAGTAGTCTCCAATGTCATAAAAGAACACATACTGGAGAGAAACCTTACAAATGTGGTCAATGTGTTAAAGCCTTTACAAGTCACAGTAATCTCCAATATCATAAAAGAACACATACTGGAGAGAAACCGTATGAATGTAGTCAATGTGGTAAAGCCTTTGCAGGTTACAGTAGTCTCCAAAGACATAAAATGACACATACCGGAGAGAAACCTTATGAATGTAATCAATGTGGTAAAGCCTTTGCACAGCACAGTCATCTCCATTATCATAAAAGAACACATACTGGAGAGAAACCTTATGAATGTAATCAGTGTGGTAAAGCATTTGCACATCACAGTAATCTCCAAACACATAAAAGAACACACATGGGAGAGAAATCTAATTAATATGATGATGAATTTAATAGACATTAAGAGGCCATTGGGTTAGGAATATGATAGACATGAGTGCTCAGGGTTATTTCAACTCTTGAGCTGGTACTTTTGATGCTTTGGCAAAGAATGTTACTGACTTTTACCCTTGTATGAAGAGTCTCCTTGAGGTTAAGGTAAAGAGGTTTGTATTAGTTGTATTCTCCGAGGAAGTCTCAGAAACCCTTGCATAGAATTTGGCTGACAGTTTTGTTCAAGCATAGCATACTTCAAAAGGAAAACTACAAAATGTAAGGTTCAAAGAACAGAGCATCACCAAGAAGATGAATCAATCTAACTCCTGGCATCAATGGTATCAAAATAATATGTACATTAGGACAACATTACATCCAGCTAAAAATCATGTATGTCCTGTTGTATGAAAGAGAATTTATCATGTTAGGAATTATTATTACCTGGTATGTCATGTGGATGCACAAAGATGCAAGAATGTGTCAAATGGACAAGGGAAGGATCTTGATTGTTATTCTGGGGTTGCAATTTAAGATCTAAAAGAAAACGTTTAGGTCCAGTATGGTGTTGCATGCTTTTTATCCCAGAGTTAAGCAGACAGAGGCATACACATCTTGGAAATCAATGTCTGACCAAGTTCCAGTAAAGCCAAGCTTAGGCAGTGATGTCTTTGAAAGATTGCAAGCTGCTGATAATATAATAGAAGGGGCCATGTTCCAGTCCGATTAAGCAGCAGAACTCAGCAGCTGTGTCCATGTGGCTCTGTCATAAGATGTAAGAATAGAAGGAACTACTGAGACAATTGATGATGTCTAGCTATAGCTAAGAAATCAGAGGTGATGAAGAAGAAATCTGCATTACTGAGGTAGAAACTGGGTAATGGGTAATATATTCTTAGTGACAAAGAAGGTGTGTTCTTGAGATCACCATGGTTGGACCGAATGGAGCAGCTGGTCTTGGTCATGTGTAAGAATAACACAAGTGGTACTGATTTCGATTGCATAAAATTGTCATGCAGAACAACTAGGCTTGGTGCCATTCAGCAAGCTTGAGAGAGGATATGGGTCAAACCTAGTTGCTGCAGAAGAACCCAGCATCCTGAAGATGCAAGTAGCATGGGATGAGCAGCAAGGACAGTAGGAACAGTAGGGTGGATTCAGCCAGAGCTTAGAGTGATACAAAGGACAGAATAGAAAAGTGACCCAATGTCTTTGTAGTAGAAGATCATGTGTGGATCCAGTACATTGAAACAAGAAGCTGTGATATTGAAGTTATCTTGAAGACACCAAGATTTTGAGATGTTAGAACTGTGTGTTACCTGCTCAGGAAAACTACTTTAAGGGATAAACCAGTCAAAAAGAAAATATTGTGCTTTCTGTGAAAAAAGGAGACAAGAGTTACAGATCAGAAAAATGCTTTGACATCAGACCTGGAAATGCAGTTTGGAGATTGCTCAGCTGGCTTTTGTTGTTCATTAGGTACAGGGTTACCTCACAATGACCTTTAGGAATGGTGACATGTATCTTGTTAATATGAAGACATGTGATGTACTTTTTTATTTTGAAAATATATGTGATTATTATTACATGAAAGGATTCATCTCAGAAGAGTCTTTGACCTTTGGACTCTTAACGTTTTTGAGAGTGCTATAGAGGATGTTGACTTTTGGCTTTTGGAGTTCTAGCTCATGTATTCTGTATGTTTAAGTATGATCCCTATGCACTCATATGTTTCAGGAATCATATGGGGGGGCAGGTAGTGGTCTGTGGCAATTTAAATATGCTAAGTGAGTGGCATTATGTGGTGGAGTGTCTTTGTTGGGGGAAGTACTTCACTGGGAGCATGGGCTTTAAAATCCCTACCAGTGTTGAAGAGACCCTCCTTTTAGGTCCCTGGAAGACAGTCTCTTCCTAACTGCCTTGGGATAAAGATGCAGAACACTCAGCTTCTTCTCCAGCATCCTGTTTGCCTGCATGCCTGCCATTCTTCCTGCTATGATGAAAATGGGCTAAACATCCGAAATTGTAAGCCTGCACCAATTACATGTTTGCTTTTATAGGAGTTGCCTTGTTCATGATCACTTTTCATAACAATGGAAATTAATGAAAGAAAAATTGTACATTCATTTAATGTTAAGACTGCAGAATTCTGTAGTCTTCATTTTCATGAAAGAATATGTATTGGAGAGAAATTTCATGAATCTGTTTAGTATAATGATGCTTTTGCACACCTCTATATTCTTCATCATTATGAAACTATTCATGCTGGAGAGAAATTCTGTGAATGTTAGCAATGTTGTAAAACCTTTATGTTGTGTAATCCACTGAGGTCCAACACAATTCAAACACCAGGACAATTCAATGACAAGAATTTTTTTCAACTTATTACTCATTATTGAGGACCACAAAAATATACTCAGAAGTTTAGCCATTGATTTGTATTTGTATTCTGTGCTTAGTCATGTATCCAACAACTGTCCTGAATGTGCTTAATAGATCAGAAATAGACTTTGGGAAATTTTGGTTCACTTATGCATATGACCATGTCATCTTTAAATAAATGTAATTTTACTTACTTCTTTCTAGTTCATGTTGCTTTCATCCCCTTAAGTTATATTGCTCTAGTTAAACTTTTAGTTAGTACTTTGAATAGAGAGAGAATATAAACCATCTTTTTTCTTTGTGAATTAGTGGAATTGATTGTAATATCTCTCCATTTAATTTAATGTTGGGTATAGGCTTGCTGTAATATGATGTTAGTATGTTTAGGTATATCCCTTGTGTCCTTATTTACTCCAGGATTTTTCCATAAAGTGGTGTTAGATACTGTCAGAGATTGTTTATCACTTAATGAGATGTTTAAGTCTGTATACATATGATAAATAAATAAATAGACATATAAATAAATAAATATTTCTGAAAGTTGTTTATCTTATTTTGATTTCATTACGGTAAATTGATTCTATCCAGGGAATTAACTATTTCGTTAGAATAGCCAATTCAGTGAAGGGCAGGTTTTTAAAAACTAGGCCCTTATCATTCTCTGAATTTCTTCATTGTTATTTTTTCTCCATTTTCATTTTATATTTCAGTAATTTTGATATTCTATATTTTTCAATAAATGACTGCCTGTCTTGTCTAATGAAATGCTCAAAGGAACAACTCCATGTTTCATTGATTCCTTGTTTTCTTCTCTTCCAATTTTATCGTTTTCAGCATCCAGTTGGATAATTTCTTGATGTCTGCTTGATTTTATTATTGCTCAGTCACTTCGTTTTTTTTCTAGACTTTAAATTGTGCTATTAAATTGTCTATAAGTGAGTCCTCCAATCTCTTAATGTAGGACCTTGAGCAATGAACTTTCTTTTAAGCATCACTTTTATTTTCTTTGTGTTAAATAGGATTGTGCATGTTGCATTTTCATTTTCATTGAATTCTAGAAAATCTCTGATTTCTTCCTCTATTTCTGCTTTAACCTATCTTTTCATTCAGTATTGTGGTGTGTGGCTTCTGTGAGTTTGTAAGCCTTGTGTTCTTTCTGGTTTTGTTGATATCCAGCTGTGTTTTGTGGTGATCTGATAAGACACATGGTGTTGTTTCAATATTCTTGTATGTATAGAGACTTAAAGTGTGTCTGAATATGTGGTTAGTTTATGAGTAATTTTCATGATGGGGTGAGCAGAAGGTATATTATCTTATATGTCAGTAGAATGCTCTCTGAATATCTGCTGGACTCATGTCCATGCTGTCCGTTAGCTGGAGTATTTCTCTGTTTAGTTTTGGTCTGGAGAATAAGTGTATGAGGGTTATAATTATTGAGAGGAAGAGGGTAGTCTGTGGTGTGAGAGCAGGGTCTTCGTGGATTGCACATTGCCAAGGCTGTCTCACATCATTCTCCCTGTAGCCTTGGCTGTACCCTCTCTAAGCAGAGAAACCACGCCATAGGGGGTATCCTCCTCTTGCTTCTTTCATTCTTTGTAGCTCAGGCTTGCCCGCCACTCCCTATAGCCCAGGCTGGCCCACTTTTCTGTCTTGAATCTTCCCTTGTCCATTTCCCAGGATTTCACACATTTCCCTCCCTGTAGCAGGCCAGATTTCCATGAGCCTAGGCTGTGCATGCCCCCCACTGGGCCAGCGTGTGCTAGGCAGTACAGAGCACACTTTGGGTAAGACAGTGAGTGGGCGGGGCATGCAGATGAGGCTCTTTATGCTAATGAGCTGTCTGATCCATATGAGGTCAGCAAAGGAATTGGGGATATATATGCTAATAATGGTGCAGGGAATGGTAATGAGGAAAGGTAAGGAGCTATCTCCTATGCTAATGAGGGGGCATGATTCACTGCTGGAAAATACAGAATTGTGGTGGGAGGGCAGAGACATGCTAATGAGGAGCCCTGGTTGTTGACTTCATGCTAATGATGGGACGGGGCATGCGTGTCCATCACTGACTGGTATGCTAATGAGGCATCATATGTTAATGAGCCATCAACTGCTAATGAGGCAGAGCATTCATGTTGATGACTGGACAGGATGACGTCACTTAGGTTAACCTAAACATTAAATATTAATTAAGTTAATTAATTGTTCACATCTAATACCTCAGAATAATGGGAATTTTACTTAATATTATCTTTTGGTGGTCTGTCAGAATTGTCTTCCCTGCAGAAAGATTTTTCTGGTTTCCTCATAGGATGACAGCTTAGGAGGACACTGTACCCATGGCTGATTCTCCATGGAATACTCCTGGCATGATCACTGTGCCAAACAGTGTCAGATATTGTCCATCCTCCAAGAATGGAGCTTTAATCCTATCCTTTCTCATGCTGTGCACCTCCCAAATTCCCAATACATTAAATTTGTTTCCATAGTTTCACTTTGCGAATAGAATTTTAAAACATTTTTGCTCTGCTATCCTGAGCAGCATGAAGCAAGAGTAGGGGAATGGGTGGGGGAGCAACCACACACGAGCAGGGTAAGGGGAGATAGGAAAGGGGGTTTGCAGAGGAGGAAACCGGGAAAGGGAATAACATCTGAAATGTAAATAAATAAAATATCAAATTAAAAAACAATAGAGTAGCTGGGCGTTGGTGGCGCACGCCTGTAATCCCAGCACTCAGGAGGCAGAGTCAGGTGTATTTCTGAGTTCGAGGCCAGCCTGTTCTACAGAGTGAGTTCTATGACAGCCATGGCTACACCGAGAAACCCTGTCTCAAAAACAACAACAACAACAACAACAACAACAAACACAGTAAAGTGTGGTGCACAGACTTCCACACTAGCAGTGCCTTAAAAATAAGAAACAGTTCTATACTCAGGCCGAAAGGCAGAGCCCTGGATCCCATGTTCCGGAGAGACACAAAGGTGGGCAAATGTGGGTGCACAAATACACAGTGGAACGAAGGAGAGAGTGAGATGTCAGAGAGACAAAGTGACACAGAGAGACAGAGACAGAGAGAACACCACGGCGTGACGCAGGACGAGTGCAGAGAGCAATGTTGTCTCAGAATATAAAGCACGAGATGCAGGAAGAAGAGTTAATATTGTAGGCTTTAAGCCGGGCTTGGTGGCACATGGCTGTGATCCCAGCACCTGGGAGGCAGAGGCAGGTGGATTTCTGAGTTCGAGGCTAGCCTGGTTTACAGAGTGAGTTCCAGGACAGCCAGGGCTACACAGAGAAACCCTGTCTTGAAACAACAACAACAACAAACAAACAAACACACACAAAAAAAAAAACAAAAAAAAAAAGAAAAGAAAAGAAAAATATTCCAGGCTTTAACGTCCAGCGCTGACAAAGAAAAGGTGAGTTTCAGGACCCTCTCGCTGCTGCCAGGAGGATCCAGCACCCAATCACCTGCCAGGGAAGTTCAGAGCCTCACCACACACCCACAACAGCTGTAATCCCCCAAAGTCAGCGCCTGTCAAGGCCTTTCCAAATGCATGCTGGGAACTCAGTCTCCTGTGCCTCCATCCCTACATCCTGTCCCTCAGACCACAGGCTCAGGTCTCATGTGGAGGGAGTAGAAGAGTCCACTTCCCATCTCACTTGTACCCACGCTTCAGGGACTGAGTCTCCTTGGAGAAGTGTTTATGGATGTGGTTTTGGACACAGTGACATCCTGGAGTTGCAGCCAGGTAGAACAGAAACCTGAAAAATACAAATTAAGGGAGATATTTGCAGAACCAGAACTGACACCATGGGATTTGATACAGCAAACACACACAGCCCAAGGATCCATCAGGGATGACTATACAGCCACCTTGCAGGTCATTTCTCTCACAGGGCATCAGGTGAGTGGGCAGATGCTCCATTTTCTTTTCCTGCTTCTTGATGACAATAGTTGAGCAAGGGGGGTTGTGGCATACCCCAGCCTCTGTAGCTAGAGGAACACAAGTGAACTTGCAAAGAGAGAAGGCACAGAGAGTGCATAGACCAGGCCAAGACCCAAACAGAGAGAGAGAGAGAGAACAGCTGGAATACAGTGAGACACAAAAGATTTTGGCACAGGCTTGAAATGCCTGCACTGTGGATCTCAGCTCTCCCATCATCCTGTAGAGATTTGGGTATCTAAGAAGCCAGGTGTTTTGTCTGCCTCCCTACACATGCTTATGATGACGACAGAGATGGCATCTGTAGGGTTGTTAACAACTACACAGACTGAACAGCCCCCAAACATGTAACTAAAGAATCCAGGAAAAATGGCACAGTCCCCAAGCACCCATATGCAGTGTCCATAACCTGATGCCCTATCATGGATTCTAGACTCATGACTGGATTAAATAGTTGCATATAGCAGACCATCATCAAAAAACTGAAAAATTCATGCAACTGAAAGAATAAAACAACATTGAGTTGGAAAAATTATCCAGTCTCTGATTCTGAATGTTTGATGGCTGCATTAGAGATATGTCTGTCACCCAGTCTGATGAATCAGGAAGCAGAGGGGTTCATTAGAAGAGATAAAATAATATGGATAAAATGGTAGACATATTAAACTTTTCTAAATTAATTGGGTGGCAAGTAAATAGATTTCTGGTACAATTGAAGAGTTACACAGAAAATATTTCTGATTAAATTAAAGACATACATAGAAAATGTGTGAAATTGAAGAATTTGTTGGAAAATAACAATGGTATAATATCAAACATAAAAAATATATATTTACTATCTTACCATGCACATAGAAAAATTATTAATAAAATGTAAGTTGTAGTGGCTGTTCCTGGTTTTCAACTCGAGTATATCTGGAATGAACTATAATCCAGAATGCGAAGGTGTAGTGTCACACACCTTTAATCTAGGCCACGCCCCTGCTGGAGACTGACAGACTTTTATCTGAGCCACACCCTCTGCTGGAGACTGACAGCCTTTAATCTGGGCCATGCCCTGTGGTGGAGACTGATAGACTTTAATCTGGACCACGCACTCGTCTGGAGACCTACATAAGGACATTGGACCCAGGAGGACACTCTTCTGTCCCTGCTTTCCTCCTGGGCGTCAGTGACTGCTAGATCCTTGGATGTCCATGCTGAGCTGTTCCTGACCATGGTTGGGGAGTCAAATTCCCTGAGTAGATAGAGACTGCTGAGAGATAATAATAATAATAATAATAATAATAATAATAATAATAATAAATCATAAATAATAGATAGTAAGCAAATATTCCTATGTAAAAAATAAATATCATTAAACAATAAATAATAATACATAATAAATGATAAAGCAAATAACAAATAATAAATAAATTTACATGTACAAATTAAAAATAATATGTGTAATATATTATAAAATAAATAATAATGATTAATGAATAATATATAATGTATAATGAATAATAAATTAATAATAAAATTTCCTAAGATAATAATAATAATAATAATAATAATAATAAATCATAAATAATAGATAGTAAGCAAATATTCCTATGTAAAAAATAAATATCATTAAACAATAAATAATAATACATAATAAATGAAAAAGCAAATAACAAATAATAAATAAATTTACATGTACAAATTAAAAATAATATGTGTAATATATTATAAAATAAATAATAATGATTAATGAATAATATATAATGTATAATGAATAATAAATTAATAATAAAATTTCCTAAGATAATAATAATAATAATAATAATAATAATAATACATTTATCTAAGTAAATAGTGACTCAGGAAAACCCTGACTAATATAAGCACTGTGATGATACAGAAGGACACTGTGATGGGACATTGGGGCAGTGTGATAGGACAGTGGGGCACTGTGATGGGACAGTGGAGCACTATGATGAACAGTGGGACACTGTAATGGGACATTGGGGCAGTGTGATGGGACAGTGGGGCATTGTGATGGGATAGTGGCACACTGTGATGGGACAGTGGGTCATTGTGATGGGACAGAGGGGCATTGTGATGGGACAGTGAGGCTTTGTGATGGGATAGTGCGACACTGTGATGAGACAGTGGGTCATTGTGATGGGACAGTGGGGCACTGTGATGTCCATTTTTACTATAGTAATCCTGCCAATCCACAAGCATGGGGCATATTTGCATCTTATGAGGTTTTCTTCGATTTCTTTCTCCAGAGACTTGAATTTCTTGTCATGCAGATCTTTCACTTGTTTTGTTAGAGTCACACTCAAATATTATATATTATTTGTGGCTGTTGTGATGTGTGTTGTTTCCGTAATTTCATTCTCAGCCCATTTATTCTTTGAATACAGTAAATCCACTGATTTGTTTGAGTTCATTTTACATCCCGCCAGTTTGCTGAAGTTGTTTACTAGCAGTAGGAGTATTTGTTTTCAATCTACCTTTCAGATCATACTACAGATTGGAAAAGAAAGTCTTCACTACCCTCACATCTTGTAGAGGGCTAACATATAAATATTTAAAGAATTTAAGAAGCTAACAACCAAGAAACCAAACAACCATATCAATAAATGGGTATGGAACTAAACAGTTAATTCACAGCACAGGAATCTTGAATGGTTGAGAAGCACCTAAGTAAATGTTCAGCATTCTTAGTCATCAGGGAAATCCAAATCAACATTATCCTGAGATTCCAGTTCATACAAATCAGAATGGCTAAGTTCAAAAACACAACTGACAACACATGTTGGTAAGGATGTGGAAAAAGAGGAACATTCCTCCATTGCTGGTGCGATTGCAAAAGGGTAAAATCACTATGGAAGGCATTTGGAGGTTCCTCAGGAAATTGGAAACAGATCTACGTAAAAACACAGCTATATCACTGTTGAGAATATACCAGTAAGTTGTGCAAATGCAGGATTTTGTGTTCCACTATGTTCATATTACCCTTATTTGTGATATCCAGAAGCTGTCAACATCCCATATGTTTTACAGCAGATGGGTGAATACAGAAAATGTTGTCTATTGACACAATGGAATACTACTCAGCTATTAACAAGGAGGACATACTGAGTTTTTCATGCAAATGGATGGAAACCATCACACTGGAATGAAATAGGGGAAGAGGAATAACCTGATCAGTTATTGAGGGGAACATGACTGTAGTTCTGAGGGCCAGCAAAATGATTCAAAATAGGCAACATCAGGAAGTAGGAGGTAGGGCAACCCTCTAGAATGTACCAGAGACCTGGGAGGTGAGAGACACTTAGATGAAATCCCTACTGAGAGGAGAGATAACTTGTAGAATCCACAAACATTAGAATGGCAGGGCATCAAGTAGAGGGACAGGGTTGCCATTGAATAGTCAAAACCTCTGACCCACAAATGTACCTGTTTGAAAGAACAGCAGGAACAAACGTGGAGAGGTGCCTGATAATGAGGATGTCCAGTTTCAGGCCCAAATGGAGATCCAGCTCAGAGGGAGGCCCCAAGGCCTGACACTATTACTGAGTCTATGGTGTTACAGAGAAGGGCCTTTCATGACTGCACTCTGGAAGGCCTAGCAAGCATCTGAAAGTGATATTTGCACCCAAGCAATGGACAGAAGCAGATGACCCCTGTGGTTGAATTCGGGGAAAGCTGGAAGAAGCTGAGGAGAAGGGCGACCCTATAGGAAGACCAGCAGTCTCAATGAACCTGGCACACTCTCAGACACTGAGTCACCAACTAGACAGCATACACCAGCTGATATGAGGCCCCCAATACTATACAGCAGAGGACTGCTGGGTCTGAAGTCAGTCAGAGAAGATGTGCCTAATCATCAAGAGACTTGGAACCCCAGTGTGTGGGCAGGTCTGTTGGGGTGGGAGTTGTTTGGGGACATCCTCTTGGTGATAGGTTATTGCAGTGGAATGTAGTACAGTCAGAGGGTGGAACATGGGGGGTAAAAAACAGGAGCGTAAAAATAGATTAAAAATACCTTCAAAAAAGAAGAAAAAAAGAGTCCACTGCACTCAGTGTGGATATTATGGGGAAAATATAAGGTAGTTCAAAAAAAATACAAATCCAATTCATTGTTCCATCTGTGTCACTCACTGAAATCTAAACAAGTTACATAAATTAGTGTAACATACATCTATGTTGTTGCAATGTAATTGAAGACAGGACTGTTTGAAAACAAATACAAACTGGACATGAATGAAAAGTATAATTTATGTACCAATATTAGTAATACAATGCTCTCTCATAAATGACACCTAAATTATTTCATTCCTTTGATTAAAATGTATGAAATTCTTCTCACTCATCAATCAACAATTTTTCATTAAATGTCAGTGACTGCCAGGGACTGATTATCAGGCAAGAGATCAGCATTTTAAATCATCAATTGTCTTCACAGGTATTGATATTGAACAGTATGGGTTCTGATTCTGTATTATTCCAGATATTATTGGATTTAGCCTAATGACATGTACTCCAGGTAACCAGAATCACAGGAAGTTTGAAGAGATTTTGTAAACATGACTAGCATACAATAGTATATGAACAACAGACATCATGCTCAACTCCTGGCTCAATGGTTCATGTGAGACTGCTCTTCACCACACTGGACAATGGAAGACATAATGTCCCATGGTTCTTCTCAAAGTGCCAATTATATGGAACTTTTATGATATTCTAAACTCTTGTCTGTGAAAGTTCTGGTGAAATCCATTGTGTTCATACATATGACTGTTGACACATATTCAGGCCTAAGCTGCCCAAGGAGAAGATGGTCCTTGTGAGTTATGCTATGCATATGAATGACATCATGGCACCTGAGGATGGAGAACAAGATCTACAAAACATGTTTTCAGAAATATGAATGACCTCATGGCTCCTAGGGATGGAGAACAAGATCTCAAAAACATGTTTTCAGAAATCTGAATGACACCATGGCACCTGAGGTTGGAGACCGTGTTCTCCAAAACATGTTTTCAGACATGTTTTGATCAAAAGTTTTCAGACCTCAGATGTATAGCCTGAGGCCAGAATTTTTCTCAAGGTATCCAGGGAGCATGGCATAGTTTGAATGGAAAGGAACTGTGAATATAAATAAGTGGATCTCCAGACAGCAGTAGCCTTAACACAGACACTTTGTTGTACATGTCTGTGTGATATTTGTCTGCATAAAAAACAGATTTCACAACTGCTCCATCAGAGAGCCTGGCAGACATGAAGATGCTGTGTGCTTTCACTATTTCATTTTTGTTCCTGAAGTTTTCTCTCTTCTTGTGCTGTTTGACAGAACCTATTTGCTTTTGGAGGATAAAGAATAGTGAAGATAATGATGGAGATTGGAGAAGCGACTGTGGTTTTTCACTTTGGGCAGAGAATGGACCTATTGAAGACGATTTCTATAAGAGTACTATTAATTTTAGGTAAGTATTTAACTTTATTTCCTGTATCAGTGTCATAAATTAGAAATATGTAGTTGTGTACACAAACTGTAGGGTTCTGTCATGTTCCCTCCTGTAACTTTAGAAACCACTGAAAATTAATTATTACATCAATCACTATTTTAATAGTTTCAAATGTGTCACCATTTTGTGTAGCTTTAATGCATTGGGCTACATCTCACAATGCTGGAAAAGGAGTCTTGATTTTGTCTGTTGAGTTTGTGTTGATATCATATATTGAAAGATGTCTCTTCATTTGCATTGATTCAAAGTTCAGACCTTTATCAAAATTCAATATGAAGTGATTGCATAACTGACTATATTCAATTGCCTGCCAAGGATTCCAGTATGAGCCTACATCTAAATGCCTTCATAAAATAGTTATCTAATTTTGGTCTCCAGCAGTTGGGCATAAATTGATTCATTGAAATGTTTGTGTATGTTTTTGTTTACTGTACCTGATTACAAGTATAACATCATATATATATATATATATATATATATATATATATATGTGTGTGTGTGTGTGTGTGTGTGTGTGTGTGTGTGTGTGTGAATATACATATACTTTGTTTTATTAAATAGTCCTTAAATTGAGAACCTCCTGAAATTCTGGATTTGACACTGAATTTGGTAAAAGACTGCCAGGCTTCATATTCTGTTATGAAAATAAATATTTGGTTCAATTACACAAATACCCAGACAAAGATTATACTTATTGTCAGGATAAGATAGATGGTCAATATTTCTACTAGCTATTGAAAAAATATAGGAGTACTGGGAAAGGGGAAAGCCCTTGGAATGTAAACATAGAATATCGAAAATAAAAATTAAAAAAAAATAAAAAAAAGAAAAAATATAGGAGAATAAAATATACTTCCTTTTGGGAAGAAGATGTTCTTAATATCTAAGTTCCTAAGTATGAGATGTTACCATATGTGCCTGGAGATAATGACGGAAGGTGTGTTGAAATAACTCACCTTTTAGCTAATCAATGTGCTAGGGACTTCTTACTTTCATGAATTAAGATTTCCTGTGTTTTTCTGTTTCTGACACTCATCACATCTCTTGCTCAATTTTCATGTCTTTGGTATTTAAAGAATATATTTTCCAATTTGTATGCACAGTACACTGTACACTTTGATAATGATGGTTTCTTCACATTATTATTTTACTCTGTTGGGTTAGTATGAATTTTATTTCTGAAGTTTTCTGTGTTTTTCCAACTTCATTGGAAAAATTAGTGGAAATTATCATTGGTGACATTTTCATAAGCCATGATATGGTTTAAAATTAAAAATATATGAACTGTGTCAATGCACTTATCAGGTTTAGAAAGAAAAACTTAACTCCAAACATTCCATTGAAACTGCAAATTTCATCAAAAGAGCATGTTTGGTATGGTTAGTCTTGATGAAGGGAAATAGCTAATAATAATAATAATAGATGAACTGCTAACTGTGTTGTGGTAGATCAAAAATTTTTGCATGGAGAGAAGATGTCTGTTCATACAACATTTAAAAGACCTCAAAGATTGAGGAAGAGTGAGGTGTTAATTGAAATCTGATAGGATTTTATTAAATTGACATAAGACCAACACAGTAAAAGTTAATATTAAATTAGTGTGTAAAAGATCTCAAAGGATAAAAATCTGGATATGTGGTATATTATATCTTTGTATGTACTTTGAACTGGATAAATAATTTAATTGAAATATATTTTAAAATAATAATTCTGTTTGATGAATGTTAACATTTGAAAAGATTAAAAGGTGTTCTACAAAATCATGGAAATATTATTGATAGCTTTTCTCACTGTGCATGAACTTAGTATTTTCATAATATGTAACTTCAAAATATTTATTCTGTTTGCAAATTTGTAACATATTCTTACAGTTAAAATAATATATTTCCTTGTAAAATAGATAACCATTTTTAAGTATAATAATTGTTAGAAAATATACATAGGTATAAAACCCATTTTAAAAACACTCACACAATGCCAGGTATTATCACATAAGAGCTTTTGAATATATATTTTTCATCTTCTATTATTGGATATTTTCTTTATTTCTATTTCAAATGTTAGCGCTTTTCCTCTTACCCCTCCAGAAACTCCTTATCTTATCCCTCCTCCTCTTGTCTTATGAAGGTGTTCCTGCCCACAACCACCCACAGTAACCTCACTACCCTGATATTACACTGGGTTAACAAGCCTTGAAGAGATCAAGGACATATCCTCCCATTGATGTCCTACAAGGCCATCATCTGCTTCATATGCAATTGGAGCCAGGGATCTCTCCTTGTGTATTCTTTGTTTGGTTGTTTAGTCTGTGAGAGTTTTGGGGTTTCTGGTTCATTGATATTGTTGTTCTTCCTATCGGGTTGCAATGCTCTTCAGCTCGTTCAGTCCTTTTCTAACTCTTTCATTAGGAAACCAATGCTCAATCCAATAGTTGTCTATGAGCATACATATCTGGGTTTTTAGGGTCTGGAAGAGTTTCTTGGGAGACAGTTGTATCAGGCTCCTGTCAGCAAGCATTTCTTGACATCCACAATAGTTTCTGGGTTTGATGACTCTATATGGGATGGATCCCCATCTTGGGCAGTCTCTGGATGGCCTGTCCTTCAATGTCTGTTCCACACCTTGTCTCTCATGAGTATTTTGATATCCCTTCTAGAAAGGACTGAAGCATCCACAATTTGGTCTTCCTTCTCATTTGGTCTGTGAATTGTATCTTAGGTTTTCTGAGCTTCTATGCTAAGATCAACTTATCAGTGACTTTATACCATGTATATACTTTTGTGACTGGCATAAATGAATTTAGATATTTGTTTTGTTGAATTTAGATATTTGTAGTAGGATCTGTTTTTGTTTTATTTTAAATTTCCTCAGTTTCTGTTGTTATGTCTCCCTTCTTATTTCTGATTGTGTTAATTTGGAGACTGTCTTTGTACCTTGCAGTTAGTCGGTCTTAAGATTTATATAACTTGTTGATTTTCTCAAAGAACCAGAGCCTAGTTTTTTTTTTTATTATTTGTATAGTTCTTTTATTTCTACTTGGTTGATTTCATCCCTGAGCTTGATTATTTCCTGCTGTCTACTCCTCTTTGGTATATATGCTTCTTTTTGATCTAGACCTTCCAGATGAGCTGATAAGCTGATGATGTATGATATCTCTATATTCTTTATGGAGGCACTCAAGCTATGAGACTTTCTTTTAGCACTTTTTTCATTGTGTTCCATAATTTGGATAGACCACGACATTATTTTCATTAAATTAAAAAAAATTCTTTAATTCCTTTTCTTTATTCTTTCTCTGACCAAGTTACTATTGAGTAGATTATATATTGAGTACTTGTTCAACTTCCATGTGTATGTATGCTTTATGTTGTTTCTGTTGGTATTGAATATCTGCCTTAGTCTGATGTAGTCCCATATAATACCATGGATTAATTCAATATCCTTATATCTACTGAAGTTTCTAAAATTATACGGTTAATTTCTGAGAAGGTAACAATATATATTCTTAATGGTTTAGTTTTAAACATTTTATGCTCTTTTTCTATGCCTAATCCCAAAATAATATCAGGTAGGTGATAAAAAAATAATTCTCAACATTAGATGAAGAATCATCCGCTATAGATATGGTTAAGTATGCATTAACAATAATTTCAGGGTTTGATAATATACAAATAAAAAAGTTGAACAAAATTTTTGATATCTTATTTGCTTCTCAAAATATGCAATATTATTAAGTATTCTGATATATAAAATGGTTTTAAATAATTAAAAAAATAAGGAGTATATGTTGTGTATTTGGTATGTGCTTAAGAAAATATTTTTAAAAATGTATCTGTTGAATTATATCTCCAAGATTATTTTATAGTGTCTTATTCTATAGGACTATAATCTAGTTCAAGGATGGCATTGAGACATAGACAAAATTCCTTATCAATTTACACAAATACAAAATTTATCATGTCATGTCATATCATATCATATCATATCATAACATAGTACCCTTTGTCTATGAATTCTTAAATCACATTCATTTCTAAAGATCGAGTATTATTTCAAGACATTTAGTTAGAACTTTACCATGTCTCCTAGGTCAAACTTTACTGAAATTGAAATTTTATCTTTCAAGCATCTCATTTAATACTCACTATGCCTTGTTGTAGAATACCAGCAAGAAGATATGAGTTTTTTCTCGTAATGTTTTTTGCTACTGAGGAAATCAATGAGAATCCTTATCTTTTACCCAATATGTCCTTGAAGTTCTCCATTGGGGTTGGTATGTGTCAAGATACATTGGGAGTTCTGGATATATTAAATTCACAACAAAACAATACCATGTATTTTATTAATTATAACTGTTTCAAATATGAAACTTGTAATGTGGACCTTACAGGACCATCTTGGAAAACATCCTTAAAACTGGCAAGTAATTCTAGGACACCAATGGTAAGAATGCATGACACTGGATGAGTCAACAACATTATATTCCATTTAAATGTGCCAACAAGAGAATTTTGACAGCATGAAAGTATGAGTGTCCTGCTACAAGCAAAGACACACACAGACATTCTATATGTGTGTGTGTGTGTGTATACACACACACACACACACACACACACACACACACACACATATCACTGCATATATATATACAGAAAGATAGATAGATAGACAGACAGAGACAGAAACAGAGACAGAAATAAATATATGCATTAAGGAATTAAATAATCAGATCACAAATATACTGAAAAGCGGGCACAGTATGTTCTAGACAATTCAGACTTGTCAGAAAAAGTCTAGAATCTAAAATGAATAATGCATGATATTTAGTGTATAATCTTATTATCCTTGATAGGATTTCAGAAAGGTGAGCTACATTATTTGAATGTAATTACAAACATTCTAATAATCAAATTCCTTATGTGGATGTTTCGTCCTCTCTTCTACATTGTTTAGGTTTTCTTTGGACCATTTAATCCTAACCTAAGCGACCATGACCAGTTGCCCTATGTCCATCAGATAGCAGACAAGGACACACATTTGTCCCATGGCATGGTCTCCTTGATGCTTCATTGTAGATGGATTTGGATAGGAGTTGTCATCTCAGATGATGACCAGGGCATTCAGTTTCTCTCAGACTTAAGAGAAGAAACGCAAAGGCATGGGATCTGTTTAGGTTTTGTGAATTTGATTCCAGAATCCATGGAAATATACAGTGCAAGGGCTAAGATATATGATAAACAAATTATGACATCTTCAGCAAAGGTTGTTATCATGTATGGTGAGATGAACTCTACTCTAGAAACCAGCTTTAGAAGGTGGGAATATTTAGGTGCTCAGAGAATCTGGATCACAACCTCACAATGGGATGTTATCACAAATAAAAAAGAATTCAGACTTGATTTCTTCCATGGGACTGTCACTTTTGCACACCACAAAGATGAGATTCCTAAATTTAGGAATTTTATACAAACTGTGGACCCTGACATATACCCAGTAAACATTTCTGAGTCTATACTGGAATGGAATTATTTTAATTGTACTATCTCTAAGAACAGCAATAAAATGGAATATTTTGCATTCAATAACACATTGGAATGGAGAGTATTGCACAAATATGACATGGCCCTGATTGAAGAAGGTCACAATTTGTACAATGCTGTGTATGCCGTGGCACACACTTACCATGAACTCATTCTTCAACAAGTAGAGGCTCAGATACCAGCAGGATACAAAGGAATATTTACTGACTGTCAGCAGGTGAAGTTTCTTACATTTCATTATGCTTAGATATTTCAATATGATCTTTTCAGAAAAATACATGTACATTTGATAGAGATTATTCTCTCAGTGGAAAGATTTCTACACTGCAAATCTACCTAATTAACCTTTAACTTGGATGAATATCATGCACAAGGAAAACATATAATAGGATACAATTTTTTTTAGGATATCAGTGTGTTTTGTGAAAACATTTCTCAAAATTTCACTAAATTAGTTCAAAAGTTAAAATAAGACAAAAAAGATTTTACAATAAATCCTTAAGTGATGACTAGACTAGAATATTTTTCTAAAGAGTAATTGCACAAGAATCAGTACATGTGCTGTAACTAATAGTTACTCATTTAAATTAACAATGATTTACAAAACAACAAATGATTAAGTCTATTTATGTTATTATGTTTCACTTTATCTCATATTTGTTTGCTGTCTATACATGAAAGACCAACAGCCATTCTTTATTTTCAAACACACACACAGATTTCCCCTTCACTTCCGCAAACATGGCTACATTTTTAAAAAGGGTTTTTTGACTAACATGAACACATGCACACACTCACACGCATTCACACACACACACACACACACACACACACACACACCATGTTACTTGTTATATGCTAATCATTTTCTAGCACATTTTACCATCAAATATTAATACAAAGTATACAAATTTTCAGTTATCAATGAGTTATATTTTATTCTACTACTAGGCATTACTTCAATGCAGCTGTCTTTTGTGAAAGTCATTAAGAAATTAGGGGAAATTCTCAATTTTGCTTTCCCTTTATTGATATGCATATGCAAGCATCTAATTATGGATTTCATTAAGGTGTCTTCCTTGCTGAAGACCAGGGTATTTACTAACCCTGTTGGAGAATTGGTGAACATGAATCATAGGGAAAATCAGTGTACAGATTATGACATTTTCATGATTTGGAATTTCCCACAAGGCTTTGGATTAAAAGTGAAAATGGGAAGCTATTTTCCTTGCATGCCACAGATGCAACAACTTCACATATCTGAAGACATGGAGTGGGCCACAGGAGGAACTGCGGTAGATATACCACAAATTTTAGTTGTTTTAAAAAATATCTATATTTTCAAATGTTAGGCAGTCACATAATATCACTGTGGTGAAGACCAATTGCTACTCTTGCAAAAGACCATGCTCAGCTACAAGCACCAAAATGTGGTGTCTATCAACTCCATGTAAATCTCTTCATAGAGATCAAGGTGTCAGGGTTCCATGTTCAGTTTCAGTTTAACCCATATGGCTATTCTCCACATACTACAGGAATATATATATATATATATATATATATATATATATATATATATACATATATATAACATCATATAAATGTATATATATGTGTGTGTAAGTGTGTGTAAAGTGAAAATTTTGTAACTATATGTATACCATGAAATTTTCTTATTCTGTGAGAACATATTTGTAGCCTAATTAAATATAGCCTGTACTTATTATTAGAAATCTTTCACCTGATTAAAGGTTTTCTTTTATTTATATATAAATACATTTTTATTAGTTATTTTATTTACTTACATTTCGCATGTTAATACACTTCCTGGTCTCCCCTCTTCTATAGTTGATTGCCTTCTCTGGCATCAGTGGAAGGGGGGACAGTTTGTCCTGTGCAGGCTCAATGCCCCAATAGGGGAATGCTAGAGTGATAGGCAGGTGTCTCATAAAAGCAGGGGATTTGGGGAAGGGATAGGAGATTCAAGGATTGGTTTTAAACTTCATTAATTTTAGGAGAGTCTTACATAATATAGTTTGTTCATAGTCATTAAACAACTCTTACTTAATATAACATACCTTTTCTCCATATACTACAGTATTCTGATTTTTTAACTTTGAAATCATGAGAGAGAAAAAATAATGCCACATAAGCATTACATTTCAATTAATAAGTTTAGTAAGTAAAAGTTTTAATTTGCTACAAGCTTAAAGTTACATATATTATATTACTTGGTATAGAAAATATTGTTTTATATTCAGTGTAGTACAGGGAAATACAAAATAACAATGTGCCTGAAATTGCTAAGTAATACTGGTAAACAGAGGAATATTTATAGCCATATCTGATGATGTACCATATATCAATCTATGTCTCATTATACATATTTTGTATACAAGAACTACACACACACACACACTCACACAGAGAGACACACACGCACACACTAACACACACACTCTCATATACATATTATATAATATTTATATATTGTCTCAGGTTCCCTCCTCCTTGTGTAGTGTGCCATGTACTGCTGGATTTAGGAAAGTTCATCAGAAAGAAACAACAGACTGCTGCTTTGATTGTGTTCAGTGCCCAGAAAATGAGATTTCCAATGAAACAGGTACATGCTTGCATGCAGGAGGAAATGCTGAATTTGAATCCTCTTTCCAAACTAGAACTGTGATGTCCTACATGGAAACTGAAGTTCAAAAATCTCCAAGTTTCAGAACTTAATCAGTTAAATAATATCAACTTCTTTTGGACCTAGCAAATAGCCTGCAGTATCTTCTACAAACAATACATTTCTCTCACAATATTCTGCCAACTGCTTTTATACTATGCAGAAAAACAGTTAGGAGGACATACATGTGTACCAGTTTTTAAAGACAAACTTTAGGCACAATTGAGGAATACATTTATTTTTCTTTGATTTTTTTTTGTACAAAGATACTTGACTACATGATCAGTCCATAATCTTTCCTTCCATCACCCAGCTTAGTACCTGACAAAGACTAGATGCTCAAGGTGACTGTCGATGTTTAAAGAAATATATTTTAAGAGCTGAGATGAGTGCCCAGTGGTGGTGGCACATGCATTTAGTCCCCTCACTTGGCAGGCAGATTCAGGAGGATTTCTGAGTTTGAGACCAGCCTGGTCTACAGAGAGTACAAGGACAGCCAATATTACACAGATAAACCCTGTCTAGAAAAAAAAAAAACAAAACAAATCAAAACAAAGTAACAAAAAGCTTATATGGCTTCAAGGATTAAGCTTTTCCTATCAAACAATTAGAACAAAAGAGAAGATTTCAAGAAAGAAGAGAAGGCATAGTGCTGATCACTAATCACCCCTGACCTATGGAAAGAGAGATGGATGTGAATATCAATTACCTACAGGTCATATAGCATGGAATGAATACTTGGGAATAAAGAGATTGTTCCAAAATGAGAAAAACATGGATATGTCTTCGAGTCATAGAGAATCAAGAATGAATATATGCCTTTAGGCAAACAGTACTTGCATGAGGAATTGTATGTTCTGATTCCTATGTGAAGATACAGACAAATGGCACAAAAATGCAAAGGACATAATGCATTTCATGAAATGATATCAATAACTACATCTACACACTACCGTTGTCTGTGAATAGTCATTTTATAGTTCGAGGAATTAAAAATCTGAGATCATGTGTATTATCATATTTTCTTTCTTTTTTCTTTAGTGCATAATTTTTCCATTCCATTCCTTACACAGTGCATTGTTTCTCCACAAACATAGGTTAATAGAGAGCAATCTGAAGTCAGTATTCCCTACATAAATAAGGAATGGATTGGATGCTCAATAACAAATTATATATTGATATATTACCTCTGAGTAATACAAATACATAATTTTTGTCTACATAATTATGATATCTTGTAATGATTTATTGTTTTTGTCTAGCAGATATGAAACAGTGTGTGAGGTGTCCAGATGATAAGTATGCCAACTTGGAACAAACCCATTGCCTGCAAAGAGCTGTGACATTTCTGGCTTATGAAGATCCATTGGGGATGGCTCTAGGCTCCACTGCTCTTTCCTTCTCAGCCATCACAATTCTAGTATTCATCACTTTTGTGAAATACAAGGATAATCCTATTGTGAAGGCCAATAATATCATGCTCAGCTATATCCTGCTCATCTCTCTAGTCTTCTGTTTTCTCTGCTCATTGTTCTTCATTGGACATCCCAACCAGGCTACCTGCATCCTGCAGCAGATCACATTTGGAGTGTTTTTCACAGTGGCTATTTCTACAGTGTTGGCCAAAACAATAACTGTGGTCATGGATTTTAAGCTCACTGCTCCAGGGAGAAGGATGAGAGGGATGCTGACATCGGGGGCACCTAACATGGTCATTCCCATTTGTACCTTAATCCAAGTTGTCCTCTGTGGCATCTGGTTGATAAAATCTCCTCCCTTTATTGACAGAGATATACAATCTGAACACGGGAAGACTGTCATTATTTGCAACAAAGGCTCAACCATTGCCTTCCATGTTGTCCTGGGATACTTGGGTTCCTTGGCTCTGGGGAGCTTCACTGTGGCTTTCCTGGCTAGGAACCTTCCTGACAGATTCAATGAAGCCAAGTTCCTAACTTTCAGCATGCTGGTGTTCTGCAGTGTGTGGATCACCTTCCTCCCTGTGTACCACAGCACCAGGGGGAAGGTCATGGTGGTTGTGGAGGTCTTCTCCATCTTGGCTTCTAGTGCAGGGCTGCTAGGTTGTATCTTTGTCCCAAAGTGTTATGTTATTTTAGTTAGATCAGATACAAATTTTGTACAGAAGTGCAAAGACAAATTGCTTCATTGAAACTTTTATAGCAGTAAAATGTTTGATGATATTCAACATATTTTTTCGTTGTCTTAACAAATGTAGTACTTAATCATATAAAATGTTAAGGAATAAATAAATTAGAACTTACATATATGACAGTGTTGTTCATTGTGATAAAAATGAACAAAGTTTGGTGTAAAATATGTTCATGAATATGTACACAATCCTGAAGAAATTGAGAACGTGTAATTTCAATTGAGGAATGTCTAACATCATGTTAATTTGTGGTTTTGTGTGTAAGCCATGTACTTAATAAGTGATTAGTATGAGGTGATGATAGTGATGGTGGATGGTACCTACTCTAGGTGAGTTATTCTTGGAGTTATAAGAAAGAGGACTGCAGACAATATGTATATTATGTCAGTAAACCACATTATTCTACACGATTTCGTGGAGTGCTTGCATTGAATTTCATGCCTTGGCTACGTTCAATTTTCTGTGACCAAGGTACATAAAAATAAATACTTTTCTCAAATGTTTCTTTTGATCATTTTTTAGAGCAACAGAATCTAAGATATCACCTTAATGTTAAATGCCTCTGTTGGGATTTGGGATATCATAGATTGCTGGTGCAATAAAAGGCACATATTTGAAAAGAGAAGGGAGAGGGAATTTTAGCAGAGTGTGAAGCACAGTGATAGTGTTGCATGTGACAGCATAAAAACACTGGATTTTGGAGTAGCTTTAAAATGTACTAGAAATTTCTTAAGAATATCAATTAACTTAAAAAGTAGGGAATATTTTAAGAAAAGTTCAATGGTGTTCAGATTGTACTATGTAAATTCATATAAAAAGTCAAAATTACATTATGAAATGAAATTGTTTCATTAAGTGAGTAAAATCACTAATGGAAATGCCCCACACAAGACTTTTACCACATTAAGTGTGGCTCTGGCATTATATGCAGCATCATATGGCCATCAGTGGGAGAAGAGGCTCTTGGTCCCATGAAAGCTCAATGCCCCCATGTAGTAGAATGATAGGGCAAGGGGGCAGGAGTGGGTCTGTGGGGGGACACACCCTCATAGAAAGAGGAGGAAGGATGGCATACAGAGTTTCAAGGGAGAAATCAGGGAAGGGAATAACATTGAATATGTAAATACATAAAATATCGAATTAAAAAGAAAAGATATGACAAGGATTCAGGCATTTCTCAAATGGAACCAATCAGCTATCACAGATAATGAATCAAAATAGACAGTGTATCCTTTTCACAACCTCTGGGTGGTTTATGTTTTTCAATGGTGTGCATTGCTTGGTCTATAGACCATTTTCTTCCTCTGCAAGACTTTTTGTCAAGTTTCCTTTATTTTAGCCTTCCTACCTCTTAACCACCCCCTGCAGATGCAGTCACAAGGCAGCTGGAACTTAATCCTATCCATCTCAAATGGCCCAGCAGGTACTTCCATCATTTAAGATCCAATTGCTCTTGAGCAAGTGATGTGACTCTCGCATACAAGGAACAATACAGGTTTGACCTTTATGCACAGCCTTGTTCAGCAAACCACATTCCTGTTGTACAACAAATAGGAAGGGTGAGGCTGTTGTCTATTCTAAATTAAGTCGGCGTAATTCGAAGTCATCCACCTTCTCTACATAAAAAAGCAGTTCCTAACTTAATTTGTGACATATTTTTAAAATCTGGGCCTTGCTATTTCACAGAAATGTTAGCACACAACGAAACAAAAACTTAAAGGTATCTGTGTGTAACAGAACACAATCTTTGAGCAGTCTGCGGATCAATACAGCTGATGAAAACATAAAGTAACATTGGAATGAGGCAGTATGCTTGCATTCTTCCTGCAGACACAGATTTTTAAACAAGTCTCACCTTAGCAGCCATTAAATCGCCCTAGCATATGTGGCTACTTAAGAAGAATTGCACTGTTGCGATTATGTTACATTAAAGTCACCTTGCAAACAGAGAGCAGCTGAGTGGAGGGTTTCTGAGTCCAGTAGTACCGTGGTGAGATTATCATCTATCCAATCAATGTCTGCTGAGCTTCTAGCACAAGACAGCACTGCCCAAGAAAAGGCTGCTGGGTAAACACCATGGGCCTTGACTCACTTCTTTTTAAATATTTGCTCTATTTGCATGTGAAATAGTATCCCCTTAATGAGTAAGTTACCCATTTGGCAACTCCCTATTCCCCCCTCCCCCTGATGACACTCCCCGTCTCAATTTCCTGGCTTGTATTCCCCTATTCCGGGAAATTGAGTCTTCACAAGACCAATGGCCTCTCCTCTCATGGATGTCTAAAATGGTCATCTTCAGCTACATCTGCTGGGTGAAGCCATGGGACTCTCCATGCATATTCTTTGACTGGTGATTTAGCCCCTGGGAGCTCTGTGGGTACTGGTTGGTACATATTATTTTTCCTCCTGCAGGGCTGCATATTTCTTCAGTTCCTTGGGTCCTTTCACTAGCTGCTTCATTGTGGACCCTATGTTCATTCTTATTGTTGGCTGTGAGCCAAGGGAGTTCTGCTCCACTTTTCACTAACACTCAAAGTATTTACACTTTGGTCTTCCTTTTTCTTGAGCTTCATGTGGTCTGTGAGTCAAATCATGGGTATTCAGAGCTTTGGAGCTAATACCCACTTATCAGCAATTGCATACCATGTGTGTTTTGGTGATTGTGTTACCTCACTCAGGATGATAGTTTCTAACTACATCCATTTGCCTAAGAATTTCATGAATTCATTGTTTTAATAGCCGAGTAGTAGTACATTGTGTAAATGTACTACATTTTCTGTATCCATTCCTCTGTTGAAGGACATCTGGGTTCTGTCCGGATTCTGGCTATTATAAATAAAACTACTATGAACATAGGGAAGCATGTGTCCTTATTACATGCTGGTGAATCTTCTGGGTATATTCCCAGGAGTGGTAGATTTGTCCAGGTAGTACAATGTCCAAATTTCTGAGGAATCACAAAATGGATTTCCAGGTGCTGAGCCCCAGGGTAGAGAGAGTTTAAAAAGTCTCCACAGCTCAGGAGAAATCTGAAAAAAAAATCATGGATATGTAGAAAACTCTGCTTTACAGTGTGATGGGACAGTGGGGCACTGTGATGGGGCAGTGGGGCACTGTGATGGGGCAGTGGGGCACTGTGATGGGACAGTAGGGCCCTGTGATGGGACAGTGGGGCACTGTGATGGGACAATGGGGCACTGTGATGGGACAGTAGTGCATTGAAATGGGGCAATGGGACACTGTGTGGGCAGAGTGGGACACGGTTTGGGGACAGTGGGGCACTATGATGGGACAGCAGGGCACTGTGATGGGATTGTGGGACATTGAGATGAGACAGTGGGACACTAAGATTGGGCACTGGGGCACTCTGATGTGACAGTGGGGCACTGGGATGGGACAGTGGGGCATTGTGATGGATAGTGGGGCATTGTGATGGGACAGTGGGGCACTGTGATTGGACAGCGGGCCATTGTGATGGGACAGTGGGGCATTGTAATGGGACAGTGGGGCACTGTGAAGGGACAATGGGTCACTATAATTGGACAGTGGGTCACTGCGATGGGACAGTGGGGCATTGTCATGGGACAGTTCAGCATTGTGATGGGACAGTGGGCCACTTTTATTGGACAGTGGAGCACTGTGATGGGACAGTTGGGCACTGTGATGGGACAGTGGGGCATTGTGATGGGGCAGTGGGGCATTATGATGGGACACTGGGGCATTGTGATGGGACAGTGGGGCACTGTGATGGGACAGTGGGGCACTGTGATGGGACAGTGGGGCATGGTGAGGGAACAGAGGGGCACTGTGATGGGACAGTGGGACACAGCGATTGGACAGTGGGACACTGTGAGGAGACAGTGGGGCATTGTGATAGACAGTGGGACACTGTGAAGGGGGCACTGGGGCATTGTGATGGGTCAGTGGGGCATTGTGTTGAGACAGTGGTGCAAGAAACCAAACAGCCATATGAATAAATGTGTATTGAACTAAACATAATTCACAACAAAGGAATCTTGAATGTCTGAGAAGCACCTAAAGAAATGTTTAGCATTCTTAGTCATCAGGGAAATGCAAATCAAAGTGACCCTGAAATTCCACCTCAAAAAAAAATCAGAATGGCAAAGTTCAAAAACTCAGGTGACAAAAAATGTTGGTGAGGATGTGGAGAAAAAGGAACATTTCTCCATTGCTGGTGGGGTTGCAAAAGGGTAAAATCACTCTGGAAGTCAATTTTTAGGTTTCTCAGATAATTGGAAATAGATCTACCTGAAAACCCAGCTATAACTCACTTGAGCATATACCAATATGTTGCCCTAACACAGGATCATAAGTTCCACTATGTTCATATGACCCTTATTTGTGATATCCAGAAGCTGTCAACAACCCAAATGTGCCAAATCAGAAGGATGAGTACAGAAAATGTGGTTTATTTACACAATGGAATTGTGTTATCAGCTATTTAAATGGAAAACAATGAATATTGCATGCAAATGGATGGAACTAGAAACTATCATCCTGGGTCAGATAACTCAGACCCCAAACCATATGCATGCTATGTGCTCACTATTAAGTAGATATTAGTAAAAAAAAAGTACAAAATAACCAGGATTCAGAGCTCAAGGAGTCTAACAAGTCAATGTTCCCAATAAGACTTGGGAGGTAAAAGAAAGCAATTGCAGGAGTGGGGTGATTCAGTGAAGTTCTGAGGGCCAGCAGAATCATTCAAAATAGGGAACATCAGGAAGTAGGAGGTGAAGAATCCCTCTAAAATGTACCAGAAACCTGGGAGGTGAGAGACACTCGGGATTTAAAGGGAGGGATCTTAGATTTAATGCCCTTCTGAGAAGAGGAAGAACTTTTAGAATCCACCTACAGTAGAAGGTCAGGGTATCAGGTGGAGGGATGGGGTTGCCATTCAATAGTCAAAAACTCTGACCCACAAATGTATATGTTTGAAAGAACAGAAGGAGAAAAAGTGGAGAGGTGCCTGAGGATGAGGAGGTCCAGTAACAGGCCAAAATTAAGATGTAGCTCAGAGGGAGGCCCCAAGGCCTGATATTATTACTGAGTCTATGGTGTTACAAAGAAAGGCCTTTCATGACTGCACTCTGGAAGGCCTAGCAAGCATCTGAAAGAGATATTTGTACCCACGCAATGGACAGAAATTTCTGACCACTCTGATTGAATGAGGGGAAACCTGAGAGAAGCTGAGGGGAGGGAGACCCTATAGGAAGACCAGAAGTCTCAATTAACCTGTCACACTCTCAGACACTGAATCACCAACCAGACAGCATACACCAGCTGATATGAGGCCCACAATACTGTCAGGTCTCAAATCAGTCTGAGATGTGCCTAACTATAAAGAGGCTTGGGGCCCCAGTGTGTGGGCAGGTCTGTTGGGGTGGTAGTTGGTTGGGGACATCCTGTTTGCGATATGTTGTCAGGGGACAGGTGTGGAATATGGAATGTTCAGAGTGTGGAACATGAGGTGGATAAAGTAGGACTGTAAAAATAGACTAAAGAATACATTGAAAAGAGAAGATAAAAAGTGTCCAATGCACTCAGTGGGGAAAAACATAACGTAGTTCAAAAAGTTACCAATCATATTCAATGCCCTATCTGTGTCATTCATTGTAATCTAAACAAGTTACATAAATTAGTGTGACATACATCTGTGTTGTTGCAATGTAATTGAAGAGAGGATTGTTTCAAAACAAATACCAACTGGGCATGAATGGGAAACAGAATTTATTTACTAATATTTGCAGTAAATTGCTCTCTCATAAATGAGACCTAAATTATTTCATTGCTTTGAGTCAAATGAATGACATTCTTGTCAATCAGCAATCAGCAATGTTTCTTCAAATGTCATTGGCTACCATAGACTGATTATCAGGCAACAGATCAGCATTTTAAATCATTGATTTTATGCACAGGTATTGATATTGAACAGAATGGGTTCTGATTCTGTATTTTTTCCATGCATTATTGAATTTAGCAGAATGACATGTTCTCCAGGTATCCAGTATCACAGGTATTTGGAGAGGTTTTGTAAACATGACTAGCATACAATAGTATATGAACAACAGAGTGAATATTCAACACCTGGTTCAATGTTTCATGTGAGACTGCACTTCCCAGAGTGCAAAAAGACACTGAAAGACATAATGTCCCATGATTCCTCTCAAAGTGTCAATTAAAATGAACTTTTATGGCCTTCTAAACTCTTGTCTATGGAAGTTCAGTTGAAATCTATTGTGTTCATACATATGGCTGTTGACATACTCTAGCGCAAGCTGCCCAGAAGATGGTCCTTGGGAATTATGCCAAGCATATGAATGACATCATGGCACCTGAGAATGGAGAACACGATCACCAAAACATGTTTTCAGAAATAAGAATGACATCATGACACCTGAGGATGGAGACCGTGTTCTCCAAAACATGTTTTCAGAAATGTTTTGATCAAAAGTTTTCAGACCTCAGATGTATAGCCTGAGGCCAGAATTTTTCTCAAGGTATCCAGGGAGCATGCCATAGTTTGAATGGGAAGGAAATGTGAATATAAATAAGTGGATCTCCAGACAGCAGTAGCCTTAACACAGACACTTTATTGTAAATGTCTGTGTGATGTTTGTCTGCATAAGAAATGGATTTCACAACTGCTCCATCAGAGAGCCTGGAAGACATGAAGACGCTGTGTGCTTTCACTATTTCATTTTTGTTCTTGAGGTTTTCTCTCTTCTTGTGCTGTTTGACAGAACCCACTTGCTTCTGGAGGATAAAGAATAGTGAAGATAATGAAGGAGATTTGAGAAATGACTGTGGTTTTTTCCTTTGGACAATAGAAAAACCAATTGAAGACAATTTGTATAATATGATTATTAATTTTAGGTAAGTCCTTACCTTTATTTCCTGTGTCAATGTCATAAATTAGATCTATGTATCTGTGTTCACAAACTGTGGGGTTCTATTCCTGTTCCAAGTCCTGTAACTTTAGAAACCACTGAAAATTTGTTATTACACCAATAACTATTTAAGAGTTTCAAATATGTCACAGTTCAGTTTACCTTCAATACATTGGTCTCCTTCTCACAATGCTGAAAAATAAATCTTGTTTCTCTCTGTTGAGATTTGTAGATATTATATATTGAAGGGTGTCTCTTCAACCATATTGAATTCACAATTCCAACCTTTATCAAGAATTAAATATGAAGAAATAGCATCACTGACTATATTCAATTACCTGCCAAAGATTCCTGTATGAGCATACATCTAAATGCCTTCACAAAAAGGTTATCTAATTTGGGTCTCCAACAGTTGGGCATATATTCATTCATTTGTTCGTTAAAATATTTGTGTATGTGTGGGTCTATTATACATGATTACAGGCATAACCTGGTAAATATACTTGTGAATATACAAATAGTATGCTTTATAAAATAGTCCTTAAAATAGTCCTTTTTAAAATAGTCCTTCTTATGCATACAAATATCCCACAGACATTTAAAACAATGTGTAAATGAGCCCCTCCTGACATTCTAGATTTGATGCTGAATGTGGGAACAGACTGCCAGGCTTCATATTCTGACACCAGAATAATATTTTGGTCTCTTTATACAAATATACAGACATAGATTAAGCTTATTGTCAGGATCAGATAGATGGTCAATATTTCTATTAACTGTTGAATAAATATATCAGAGAAAATCTGGGAGAATAAATGTACTTCTTTTTGAGAAGAAGTTGTCTTCAGTATCTGAGATCCTAAGCATGATATGTTACCATTTGTGCCTTCAGATAATGAGGGAATTTGTGTTGAAATAAGTCACCTTTTAGTCAATCAATGTGCTTGGGACTTCTTTCTTTCAACCAAGATTTCCTGTGCTTTTTCTCTCGCTGACACTCATTGCATCTCTTATTCAATGTTCATGTCTTTGGGTTTTAAGGAATATGTTTTCCAATTGATACCCACAATATTTTTAAAGTGATGGTTGCTTCACCGTATTATTCTTCTGTGTTAGGCTAGTAGAAAATTCATTTCTGATATCTTCTGTATTTTCCTCAACTCATTGAAAACGTGGTAGACAGTTTCATTTGGTAACACTTTTATAAGACACTTTTATGGTTTAAAATTACAAATAAATGAACTGTGTCAATACACGTTTCAGGTTTAGAAAAAACAGCTGCAAACACTCAATTTAAAATGCAAATTTCATCAAAAGAGCATGTATGGTATGGTTACTCCTGATGAGAGTTATCTAATCATAGCAGATGAGAGATAGCTAATTATAGCAGATGAAGTGATAACTGTGTTGGGGCAGATGAACAAATTTCTTATGGAGAGAAGATCTCTGTGCTCAGACATCACTTGAAGGATCTAAAAGATTAAGGAAGACTGAGGTGTAAGGGGAAATCTGATAGGTTTCTAAGAAATTGACATAGAAACAACACATTAGAAGTAAACAATAAAAAGAGCCCAAAGGATAAAAATCTGGATATGTGGTATATTATATAATTTTGTGTACTTTGAAATGGATAAATAATTTAAATGAAATATATTTTAAAATAATAACTGTTCAATGAATATTACCATTTGAAAATATTAAGATAATATTCTACAAGCAGCCTGGAAGTATGAATATTATTGATTGTTTATCTCTCTGTGCATGAACTTAGTATTTTCTTAAATTTAACTTCAAAATGTTTACTCAGTTATAAACTATGTAACATTCTAACTGATGAATTATTTTATTTCTTTGTAACAGATAATCATTTTAAGTACAATGATTGTTATTCAATATACACATGTATCAAATGCATTTTAAAAATTCTAACAAAATGGAATGCTTTATCAAATAAGATCTTTGAAAATCTATAATTTCTTTTGAGAATAAAATAATATTTTCTTTATTTGCATTTCAAATGTTATACCTCTTCCTCTTTCCTCTGTCAGAGCCTCTCAGGAGATAGTTATATCAGGCTCCTGTCAGCAAGCACTTCTTGACATCTGCAATAGTGTGTGGGTTTCATGACACTTTATGGGATGGATCCCCAGGTTGGGCAGACCCTAGATAGCCTTTCCTTCAGTCTCTGCTCCACACTTTTTCTCTCATGAGTATTTTGTTCCCCCTTCTGGAAAGGAGTTATGCATTCATACTTTGTTCTTCCTTCTCCTGGAACATCATGTGATCTGTGATTGTGTCTTGGATATTCTGAGCTATTGGCCTAATATCCAGTTATCAGTGATTAAATACCATGTGTGTACTTTTATGACTGGGTTACCTCACTCAGGATGATATTTTATAGTTCCATCCATTTGCCTGTGAATTTCATGAAGTCATTGTTTTTAATAGTTGTGTAGTACTCCATAGTGAAATTATGATATATTTTCTGTATCCATTACTCTGTTGAGGGACTTCTGGGTTTTTTCCAGCTTTGACTATTATAAACAAGGCTGCTATAAACTTAGTGGAGCATGTGTCCTTCTTACATATTTAAGAATCTTTTAGGTGTATGCCTGGATAGCTGTGTTCACAGGTAGTACTATGCCCAAATTTCATAGGAACCACTGGATTGATTTCCAGAGTGGTTTTACCTGCTTGCAATCCCACAAGCAATGGAGGAGTCTTCCTATTTCTCTACTTCCCAAGCATCTACTGTCATCTGAGTTTATTATCTTAGCCATTCTGACTGGTATGAGGTGGAATCTGATGGATGTTTTTATTTGAATTTTACTAATGCCTAAGGATGTTGAAATAAATTTTAGATGCTTCTAGGCCATTCAATATTCCTTCATTGAGAATTCTTAATTTAGCTCTGTACCCAATTTTAATAGGGTTATTTGGTTGTCTTGAATTTATCTTCTTGAGTTCTTTGTATATATTGGATATTAGCCCTCTATCTCATGTAGATTGGTGAAGATCTTTAACAAATCTGTTGGCTGCCTTTTTTTCCTATTAAGAGTTCCTTTGCCTAACAGAAGCATTGCTGTTTTATGATGTCCCATTTGTCTATTGGTTATCTTAGAGCATAGCCATTGTTGTTCTGTCCGGGAACTTTTTCCCTGTGCTTTTGTGCTCAATGTTCTACCCCACTTTCTCGTCCATTAGTTTCAGTGTATCTGGTTTTATATGTAGGTTCTTGATCGACTTGTACTTGGGCTTAGTGCGGGTAGATAGCAATGAACCGCTTTGCAATCTTCTGCATATTGATGGCCAATTGAATAAGCACAGTGAAAATGCTATCTTTTTTCCTGTGGATGATCTGAGCTCACTTATCAAAGATCAAGTGACCATAGATGTATGTGTTTATTTCTGGGACTTCAATTCTGTGGCATTAATCTATCTGCTTGTGTCTTTAACAATAACATTCAGATTTTATCTGTAACACAGTGTGAGATCAGACATTGTGATTCCCCTTCTGTTACTTTTTATGGAAGTGTGAAAAGTTCTGGCAATAAATATTCTTTGAAGGTCTGATAGAGTTCTGCACTAAAACCATCTAGCACTTGGCTTTTTTTGATTGGGAGGCTTCTTATGAGTGCTTCTATTTCCTTGAGGAATATGGGACTCTTTAAAAGGATTACCTGATCCTGACTTAACTGTCTAGAAAATTAATTTATTTAATCAAGTTTTTCCAGTTTTCTTTAATATAGTCATTTGTAGTAGGATCTGATTATTTTGACTTAATTGATTATTTAATTTTCTCAGTTTCTCTAGTTATGTCTCCATTTTCATTCCTGATTGTGTTAATTTGGATATTGTCTCTGTGCCTTGTGATTAGTCTGGGTAAGGGATTATCTACTTGGTTGATTTTCTCAAAGATCCAGGTCCTAGATTTGTTTAATCTTTTCATAATGCTTTTTCTTTCCATTTGGTTGATTTCCTCCCCTAGCTTGATCATTTCCTGCTGTCTACTCCTCTTGGGTATATCTGTTTTGTGTTTTTTTGGTTTTTTGTTTGTTTGTTTGTTTGTTTTTCTAATCTAGAGCTGTCAGATGAGCTGTTAAGCTGATAGTGCATGATCTCAATACTTTCTTTATGTGGGCACTCAAAGGTATGAGATTTTCTCTTAGAATTGCTTTTATTGTGTTCCATAAATTGGATAGGTGATTCCTTTATTTTCATTGGATTCTTTAAAAAAATCTTTGATTCCTTTATTTTTCCTCTGTCAAGTTATTATTGAGAAAATAGTTTGTTCAGTGTCCATGTGTATGTGCGTTTTCTGTTGTTTTTGTTGTTATTGAATATCAGCCTTAGTCTGAGGTAATTACATAGAATACACGGGATTAGTTCAATGTCCTTGTATCCATATTTGTCCAATTTTGTGGTCAATGTTTGAGAAGGTAACAATATATTTCTAAACAGTTCAGTTTTTAAGATTTTATGCTCCTTTCCTATGCTTAATCATCAAATAAGATCGTGTATGCTGTGAAATAATTTAATTCTCAACATTAGAAAAAAGGATCCTCAACTATGGATATTAAGTGTGCATTAATGTTATTTTCAGTGTATGAAAGGATAACAATATTAAAGTTGATCACTGTTTTTGAAGTATTATTTGCTTCTCCAGATACACAATGTTATTAAAATGTTTGATGTGTAAAATGGTTTTAAATATTAAAAAATAAGGAGAATATGTTGTATATTTTACAAGTGGTTTAAGAAAACCTTTTTAAGATTTATTTGTTGAACTATATCTCCAAGATTATTTTATTTTGTCTTATTCATCACTAAGCCAATTCGACTGTTACCTAGTTCAAGGATGGCATTGACAGACAGAACAAACTCCTTATCAATTTAAATGCATAAGCAATTTTTCATATCATATCATAGCATAGCATAGCATATCATAGCATAGCATAGCATAGTGCCCTGTGTCTATGAATTCAAAAATTATATTCAGATCCAAAGATCCCTCAATTATGAGGCTTATTTCAAGTCTTTTAAAAAGAAATTTAGCATGTCTCATAGTACAAACATTACTGCAATTGATTTTTTTTTTGTTTCAAAGATCTCCTTTAATCATCATCATGCCTTGTTTTAGAATACCAGCAAGAAGATATGAGTTTTTTCTGGTAATCTATTTTGCTACTGATGAAATCAATGAGAATTTTTATCTTTTACCCAATATGTCTTTGATGTTCTCCATTATTGTTGGTCTGTGTCAAGATACATTGGGAGTTTTGGATATAATATATTCACAACAAAATAATAGTGTGAATTTTATTAATTACATCTGTGCACAATATGAAATTTGTGATGTAGACCTTACTGGACCATCGTGGAAAACATCCATAAAACTGGCATTTCTTTCTAGTACACCAAAGGTAAGAATGTGTGACACTGAATGAGTCACCAACATTAAATTCCATTTACATGAGGCAACAAGAAACTTTTGACAGCAAGAATTTATGAGTGCCCTGCTACACAAACACACATACATCATATATATATATATATATATATATATATATATAAATATAGTAATATAGTAATATATATGCATATATATATATATATATATATGGTGCATGTATGGTATTTATAAATATGGTGGATATATACATATATGTGTATATATATACACATATATATATATCACTGTATATGTATCACTATATATATCACTATACTTATATATTAATATATAAATATATAAAACTATATATACATATATATGTATAATATGTATATTGAATTAAATACTCACATCATAAGTGTACAGGAAAAATAGAAAAACATATTCTAGGAAATTCATACTTGTCAGAAATAGTATAGAATATAAAGGAAAAATACATGACATTTAGTGTATATTCGTACTCTCCTTAGTAGGAGTTCAGCAAGGTGAGCAACATTTTTTGTATATAATTCAAATTCCTCACATGGATGTTTCATACTCTCTTCTACATCCTTTAGGTGTTCTTTGGACCATTTAATCCTAACCTAAGTGACCAAGACCTGTTTCCCTATGTCCATCCGGTAGCCACCAAGGACACACATTTGTCCCATGGCATGGTATCATTGCTGCTTTATTTTAGATGGACTTGGATAGGTGTAGTCATCTCAAATGATGACCAGGGCATTCAGTTTCTCTCAGATTTAAGAGAAAAATTGCAAAGGCATGGGATCTGTTTAGCATTTGTGAATGCGATCCCAGAATCCATGGAGATATACATGGCAAAGGTTATGATATATGATAAACAAATTATGACATCTTCAGCAAAGGTTGTCATCATTTATGGTGAAATGAACTCTACTCTCGAAATCAGCTTTAGACGGTGGGAATAATTAGGTGCTCGGAGAATCTGGATCACAACCTCACAATGGGATGTTATCACAAATAAAAAAAATTCAGCCTTGATTTCTTCCATGGGACTGTCACTTTTGCACACCACAAAGATGAGATTCCTAAATTTAGGAACTTTATGCAAACAATGAACACTGACAAATACCCAGTAAACATTTCTGAGTCTATCCTGGGGTGGAATTATTTTAATTGTACAATCTCAAAGAACAGCAATAACATGGAACCTTTTGCATTCAATAAGACATTGGAATGGACAGCACTGCACAAATATGACATGGCCCTGAGTGAAGAAGGTTACAATTTGTATAATGCTGTGTATGCTGTGGCCCATGCCTACAATGAACTCATTCTTCAACAAGTAGAATCTCAGATACGAGCAGAATACAAAGGATTATTTACTGACTGTCAGCAGGTTAAACCTCTTACATGTCTTTATGCCTAGGTATATCAATATGGTCTTTGAAATGGACCCAGAGACACAAATGTACATTTGTTACAGATTATTCTCTCAGTGGAAACATTTCTACACTGCAAAATTCCCTATTAATCTTTTATATGGATGAATATCATGCTCAAGGAAAACATTTAATAGGAAACAATATTACATTTTCATAAAACTCACTGATATCATAAAAAGTCTCAACCTTGCACAAAATTATTTCAAAAGTTAAAATAGGAGCCAACATTTTTATAATAAAAGCCTCAAATGATGATTAGACTAGAATATTTTTCTAAAGATTAATTTTTCAAGAATCAGTACGCGTGCTGTAACTAATAGGTACTCATTTAAATTAACAATGATTTACAAAACCACAAATCATTTAGACTGTACATTTTGTTAAGTTTCTGTCTATCTCATATAAGTCTACTCTCTATACATGAAAGACCAACAGCCATTCTTTATTTTACCACATATTCAAAATTTCCCTTCATTTGCACAAACATGGCTGCATTATTAAAATTGTATTTTTGACTAACATGAACACATGCACCCACTCACACACCTTCACACACACACACACACACACACACACACACACCATGTTACTTGTTATATGCTAATAATTTTTCTAGCACATTTTACCTTTAAACCTTTATATGAAGTGTAAATTTTTTCAATTATTAATGAGGTATATTTTATTTTACTACATGGGATTATTTAAATGCAGCTGTCTTCTGTGAAATTCGTTAAGATATTAGGGAAAATTCTCAATTTTGCTCTTTATTGATACACATATGTAAGCATCTAATAATGGATCTCATTTAGATGTCTTCCTTGCTGAAGAACAGGGTATTTACGAACCCTGTTGGAGAACTGGTGAACATGAGCCACAGGGAAAATCAGTGTGCAGATTATGACATTTTCATGATTTGGAATTTTCCTCAAGGCTTTGGATTAAAAGTGAAAATAGGAAGATTTTTTCCTTGCTTCCCAAAGATGCAACAACTTCACATATCTGAAGACGTGGAGTGGGCCACAGGAGGAACTTTGGTACGTATATTTATATTTTTAAATGAGGCACTGAAATAATATTTCCGTGGTTAAGACCAATTGCTTCTCTTAAAAAAGAACATGCTCAGTAATAAGAACCAAAATCTGGTATCTCTCAACTCCATGTAAATCTCATCATAAAGATTAAAGCCTGTGGGTTTCATGATCAGTTGTACCCATATGCATATTCTCCACACACTACAGTAATATATTTATTAAATGTATATATATATATATATATATATATATATTACAAATTTTAATTATATGTATTACATGGAATTTTCTTTTTCTGTAACAATGTATTTATAGCCTAATTAAATATAGTATGTATTTAGTAACAGAAAACTCTCCCCAGATTCACGGATTCCTTTTTTATTTATATATTTTATTGGTTATTTTATTTATTTACATTTCACATGTTATCCTACTTCCTTGTTTCCCCTCTTCTGTAGGGGATTGACTTATCTGGTGTTAGTGTGTGTGTGTGTGGGGGGTAGACCCTAGGTCTTGTGGAGGCTCAATGCCAAAGTATAGGTGAATGCTAGAGTGATGAGGCAGGAGTCTCATAAAAGCAGGGAAAGGGGGAAGGGATAGGAGATTCAAGGTTTCATTTTAAATGTCATTAATTTTAGGATATTCTTATATAACATATTTTATTCATATTCAATGAACAACTTTTGCTTGAGTTAACCTACATTCTTTCGCCATAAACCTCAGTATTCTGACTTTTTATTTGTAAATCATGAGAAAAAACTGATGCTACATTAGCATTCCTTTTGGATTAATTTGTTTAGGATGGAAGTATACAAAATTGCTCCAACCTGTAAGTTACATATATAATATGTAGAAAATATTGTGTGACATTTGGTACATTTCAGGGAAATAGAAAATAATAATTTGCAAAGAAATACTAGTTAACAGAAGAATATTTATAGCTATAACTGGTAAAGTTCCATATATCAATCTATGGGCCATTATACATATTATGTATACATGAAATACACACGTACACACACACGCGCACACTTTCTCTTACACACACACACACACACACACACACACACACACATATTATATAATATTTATATATTGTCTCAGGTTCCCTCCTCCTTGTGTAGTGTGCCATGTACTGCTGGATTTAGGAAAATTCATCAGAAAGAAACAGCAGACTGCTGCTTTGATTGTGTTCAGTGCCCAGAAAATGAGGTTTCCAATGAAACAGGTACATGCTTGCATGTAGAAAGGAATGCTGAATTTGAATCCTTCTCTTTCCAAACTAGAACTATGATATGGCCTATATGGAAACTGAAGTTCTAAAAATTTCCATGTTTCAGAACTTAATCAGTTAAATAATGTCAACTTCTTTTGGCCTAGCAAATAACTTGCAGTGTCTTCTATGAAAAATAAATTATTTTCTCAGAACATGTTGCTTACTGCTTTTCTTTACTATGCAGAACATAAGAGGACATACATGTGTACCAATTTTTAAAGACAAACTATGAGGCATAGAGCTTCAAAAATGAAAATATTCCTTTAGGCATATAGTAATTGCATAAGGAATTTTATGATCTGGTTTCTATAGGAGATTCAGAAAAATGGCACAACCCAAAAAGTAAACAGAGTACATACTGAATTTCATGAACTGAGATCAATAACTATAACTTCACAGTACCCTTGTCTGTGAGTTGCGATTTTTATGGTTTAAAGAATTAAAAATTCTGAGATCATGCATACTATTATTTATCAAATTTTCTTTCTTTTCTGTTTAATGCACGTTTTTTCCATCCCATTCCCTATCATGGTGTTTTATTTCACCAAAAAACACAGGTTAATAGAGAGCAATCTTAAGTCCGTAGTCCCTGAGCAAGATGTAGTGGATGAGATGATCAATAGGAAATTATTTATTGATATATCCTCTGAATAATAAAAATACATAATTGTTAACTAAATAATTATGTTATCTTTTAAGGTTTTATTGTTTGTTTGTTTATTTATTTGTTTGTTTTTGCCAGTAGATATGGAACAGTGTGTGAGGTGTCCAGATGATAAGTATGCCAACTTGGAGCAAACCCATTGCCTCGAAAGAGTTGTGTCATTTCTGGCTTATGGAGATCCACTGGGGATAGCTCTAGTCTCCACTGCTCTGTCATTCTCGGCCATCACAATTCTAGTACTAGTCACTTTTGTGAAGTACAAGGATACTCCTATTGTGAAGGCCAACAACCACATTCTCAGCTACATCCTGCTCATCTCTCTAGTGTTCTGTTTTCTCTGCTCATTGTTCTTCATTGGACATCCCAACCAGTCCACGTGCATCCTGCAGCAGATCACATTTGGAGTGTTTTTCACAGTGGCTATTTCTACAGTTTTGGCCAAAACAATAACTGGTCATGGCTTTCAAGCTCACTACTCCAGGGAGAAGGATGAGAGGGATGCTGACATCGGGGGCACCTAACTTGGTCATTCCCATTTGTACCCTGATCCAAGTTGTTCTCTGTGGCATCTGGTTGGTAACATCTCCTCCCCTTATTGACAAAGATATACAATCTGAACATGGGAAGACTGTCATTATTTGCAACAAAGGCTCTGTCATTGCCTTCCATGTTGTCCTGGGATACTTGGGTTCCTTGGCTCTGGGGAGCTTCACTGTGGCTTTCCTGGCTAGGAACCTTCCTGACAGATTCAATGAAGCCAAGTTCCTAACTTTCAGCATGCTGGTGTTCTGCAGTGTCTGGATCACCTTCCTCCCTGTCTACCATAGCACCAGGGGAAAAATGCTGGTGGTTGTGGAAGTCTTCTCCATCTTGGCTTCTAGTACAGCATTGCTAGGGTGCATCTTTGTCCCAAAGTGTTATGTTATTTTTGTTAGACCAGATTTGAATTTTGTACTGAACTACAGAGAAAAATCGCTTCATTGAAACTTTCATTGTGTGAAAATGTTAGATAATATGCAACATATTTTTATTTGTCTTAACCTAAGTAGAATATAGTCAAAGAAAAATTTAACATAATAAACACATTGGAGCTTACAAATAGGACAGCACTGTGCATTGTGGAACCAATTAACAAATTTTGGTGGAACATGGGTTCATTCCTAAATCCACAGTCCTGACGATATTGAGAACTGATAATCTCAACTGAGAAAGTGCTACCATCATTTTGATCTTTATTTGTAAGCAATATACATAATTATATTATTAATATAAGGTGATGGCACTGACTCTGGACAGTACCCTCTCTAGGTGAGTTGTTCTTGAAGCTATAAGAAAGAGGACTGCAAACTACATCGACATGAAGCCAGTAATAAACATTTTTCCACATGCTTTCATTGAGTGCTTACATCCAATTTCTTGCCTTGGCTTCATTCAGTACACTGTGACCAAGGTACATAAGTAAATAAACACTTTTCTCACATTTTTCTCTTGATCTTTTTTTTAGAGAAACAGAATCTAAAACTTCTCCTTAATGTTAAAATGCCTCTGTTGAAATTTGGAACATCATAGATTCTTGATGCAATAAAGGCACTGGTTTGAAAACAGAAAAAAGAGTGAATGTTAGCAGAGTGTGAAGTACAGTGACAGTATTGCATTTCACAATGCAGAAGTGCTGGGAGTTGTAATAGCATCACAATGAACTAGGCCTATGTTTAGAATATCAGCTAAAATACAGTGAAGGGATCATTTATGAAAAAGGACAATGGGGTTCAAGCCTGCAATATTAGGGTCTGTAAATTTATGTGAAAAGACAATTTAATAATGAAATGAAAGTGTTTCTTTAAGTGTAAATTTCTAGTGGAAATGTCCTACACAACACCTTTCTGACAATACAGTCAGTAAATTTGCTGGACACATAAATCTCTCTAGATAAAGAGTCTTATCATAAATTTTGTCAAAATATGGGTTCTAAAGATAATTTCTGTTTAATATTGCACACACAAATATGCACATATAAAGACACACATATTATTTCTTTACATCAGGTGATGAAGATAAGAGTCTTTTTTTTTCTCAAAGTATTGTTTCCTGCTTCATTTTTAAAGTATTATTTGGTAGCTTATTTTCGACATTCTGCTATATTAAATTTCAGGGTCTTGATCAGCCACCATCACAGTTTTCCTTCTGTAATAAGAACAAATATGAATACCCTTAGGCAGTCAATTTTGAGAATGTGAATGATTTGGAACAGAATTCACAAATGGGATGTCTCCATTAAATCCCTTGCCTCAGGACTCAGGAAATACCGGGGAAGCTTAGGTAGAATTGTCAGACAGCTGGCCCCATCCCTGACGTCAACCGAGCCCCTCCCCGCCCTGATTACATAATGCTCAGGCCTGGGAGGGTACCATGTTGTCATCTCTGTCCACCACCTGGAGACCGCTGGCCCCGCCCCTGACATCACCCCAGCCTCAGCCCCTTCCAGCGTCCTTACTTCTCAGCCCTGGGAGGGCGCCATGTTGCCATCCCTTTCTATTACTTGCAGCTGCTAGCCCCGCCCCTGACATCACCCCAGCTCCTGCGTGGCCCTGAGTCTGTCAATCTCAGCCTGAGGACGGGCTCCAGGTTGCCATTCCTGTCCATCACAGGGTGACCGCTGGCCCCGCCCCTGACGTCACCCTGTCTCCACCCCTCGTCCAGCCTCCTGGAACAATGCCATTCACTTTCTTTCTTTTTTATGAATGAAAGTGTGTCCAGAGTTTGAATGCGTGTTTTGTTCAGCAGCTTGGCAAATGCGGGAGGGAGAATAGCAGTGCTTCCCAGGCGCGGAGTGGCCAGCCCGGAATGGTGGACAGGACCGCATTCGTCTGCGCATTCAGAAGAAGATAGGACTCCATGCTGCGGTGTCTGTGAGCTCTGGAGTCACTCCACGCCATCCTCCTGTCGTCTCCGCAGAAGCATTCCAAGAGTTTGGCACAGCCGGGCAAGGCACAGCCATCCCGCTCTGGAAAGTTTGCAGCGGGGCGGAGTGCAAACACTCTCTGTGCTCCGGGCGGGGACAGTGGCCTCCTGGCACGACCCTCCTGCGGGGACTGAAGCCGAGCCTGGCCGCCATGGATCGCTGGGACGTGCGCCCGGGCCTCGCTTCTGCGTGTGAGCTGCGGAGACAGGTAGGGAATCACAGGCCAAGAAACTGAACCCGGTTCCTTAACGAGACAGGCCGGGCTGGGAAACCACAAAGACCCGGGAGAGTTTACAGAGGTCTGGGCTGGCGCTTTCCCAAGGAACATAAATGATCAAGTTGGAGCTGTCTGGGGTCAAGGGCTGTGGGATGGACGGGGCTAACCTGGCCACCCTTGGTCGGGCAAGCCCCGCTGGTGTGCTGACTGTGGGAGAGAGTAACCATAGGAGGTCCAGAAGTTTACGCCCCTCTGTGGCTGGATGGGAAACAACAGCCAGATGTGACCACCTGGGGGGCCCCTTGTGCTGCTCCTCACTTGCCAAATCAGCCAGTGACCTCTGAGTGACGTCACTGTCATGGCTGATTCTGAATCTGCCCAAAACCTTTAGACCAGTGGCTTTCTTGTTGGAACATGTGTGGTTTCTTTGACTCTGCAGCGCTTGTCAAACCCTTTTGTCTTTTATAGAATCATTATAAAGACAGGTGTAAACCGGATAGCTCCGCTTTCATATGTTACTTCTTTTGTTTTCTCTAGTTTTGTTAATTATTTCTGCAGTAGTTTTTTCATATTGCTTTACTTTAGATGTTTAGTGTTTTGATTATTATGTGGCAAAGGAGCTTTTCACCAATGTATTTGGTATTTTTGATGCTTCTTTTACATTAACTGGTACCTTCTTTAGTTTAGGAAAGTTTTCATTTATGATTTTCTTGGAAATGTTTTTCAGACATTTATGCTGATTGATCTTGTTTGCTCTCTCTCTCTGCCTCTCTCCTCCCTCTCTCCATCTCCCTCTCCATCTCCCTCTCTTTCTCCTTCTCTCTCTCTCTCTTCTTCTTCTTCTTCTTCTTCTTCTTCTTCTTCTTCTTCTTCTTCTTCTTCTTCCTCTTCTTCTTCTTCTTTTTCTTCTTCTTCTTCTTTTTCTTCTCCCCCTCCTCCTCCCTCCTACTCCTCCTCTTCCTCCCCCTCCTCCTCCTCCCCTCCTCCCCTCCTCCTCGTCCTTTCTCCAATCATTTATGGTTTTGCCTTCTCATATGTTGCAGAATTCTTGGTTGTTTGGTGCCAGTAAAGTTTTATAATACAGGGTTTTTTTTTTGACCAGTGTATCCATTTTTTCTATTCTTTTTTCCTTTTTTATTAATTACATACTTTATTTACATTTCAGATTTTGTCCCATGTCCTGGATCTCCTGCCCCCTGAAAACTATTAAACCATTTCCCCTTCCCCAATCAACCCCTCCCAGCTCCCCTCTCCTGATATTCCTCTACACTATGGCAACAAGTCCTTCCAGGGCCAAGGGTCTCTCCTCCCTTTGGTGTCTAACAATGCAGTACTCTGCTGCCTATGTGTCTGCAGACATGAGTAATTCCATTTGTACTCTTTGGTTGATGATTTTGTTCCTGGGATCTCTGGGAGTAACTGGGTAAATTATTGCTGTTCCTTCTGTGGCACTGCAAACCCCTTCATCTCCTTGGGCCCTTTCTCTAGCTCCCCCATTGGGTACAAGTGATATCACACAGTTATTAACAGGAACTATACAAAATAGTCTGTCCAATTCTAGTGATTTAAATTTTATTATAAATACCAAGTGTTTTGTGTCTTATACTTGGTAACTTTATGACTCAAGTGTGGGAAAAATAAGTAAAAAAATAATATTTTCCACAACAAGGTGGGTTTAACTATTGTTTCTGTCCAATGATTGAAATGGAATGAAAAATAAGATGGCAGATGATACTTAGTAGTCCTGGCACTTGTTCTTTCTAGAAAATCTGCTTTCAGACTTATTTTAAGAAGTCAAAGAGTGCCCTTGTACTTCCACTAGATAGGATTAGAGTAGAAGAAAAAGTAGTCTATATATAAACCCTTCTTTATTAAGAACATTGAATGTTAATAACAAAAGATACAATACGTTTAATAAATAATTCCACAATGAATTGCCAGAACATTAATTCAGGAGTCTGGAATAAACAATTTTTATTCCCTCTTTCTAAGTTTCAGTGGCATCATATTTTTTTAAAGTATCATAGTTTATCAAAGGATAAAATAAAATTATTGTTTATCACCCACAAAAATTGACAAAGCATTTCTTTTTTTAATGATTTATTTATTTATTTCATGTATGTGAGCATAATATACTTAACTTCAGACACAGCAGGAGAGAGCACAAGATCGCATGACAGATGGTATTGATCCAACTTGTGCTTTCTGGAAATTGAACTCTGAACCTCTGAAAGAGCAGCCAGTGCTCTTAAATGTTGAGCCTTCTCTCCAGCCCTGAAATACCTCTGTATATCAAAAATAATTTGCTCATGATTAGCAAATAGTCTGTCCAACTCTAGTCCTTTAGAGAAATTCACATTACCTAACTAGTTACGGCCCCTATAAATTATACAAATACTGGACACCCATGTCCTCTCATTTCATAGAGGTTTTTTTTTTTTATTTGATTTGATGTTCTTGGGACAGGGATTCTCTGTATAGTTATGGCTGTTCTGGAACTGACTCTGTAGACCAGGCTGGCCTCTTACTCAGAAATCTGCATGCCTCTGCCTCCCAGAGAGCTGGGATTATAGGTGTGTGACACCACCACGCAGCCCCATAGAGTTTTAATAAAATTTAAAAGCCCTTCTGTGATTATATTAATTCAAAGGAGTTGAAGGTATGAAAATGGTTGTTGTTTAATTTAGACAATACTTCACAAGCCCTGTGCTGATCTTTTTATCTTAGTATATTTATTGGTTTTTAATGAGGCCTTTGGAATATAAATATTGTTTAAATTATTAAAGTGTTTATATATTTTTTATGTTTTATTGATTATGAATAAAATTAACTTAGTCAAAGTTAAACAGTTTACTTTACTTATAATCAATTTGCTATTAAGGAAAAGATGTGAAGAACAAAAACATGATCCCATGTGGATATTCTATACATAAGTAATAAAAGACAAATTTCATTAAGCCATGAATTTATGTATATTGTTTTTCTGAGATTCCTTTTCAATAATTTTGATTGTCTTGTAAAAACTTCACATAGAGATATTTAATAAGCATATTTTTAGTTTGGACAGAAAGTAAACCACACATATCTAGAACAGAAGAATACTAAAGGCTATTTTATCTCAGAGGAAAATTAACTGTGTAAATAACTGACAGTGAGACCCAGCATAGGGTAGCACAAGTATTCTTTGCTGGCAGCAGTCTGCCTTGCCCTTGGCAACTTATCCTTTGAATATCTGTTTGAATTTGTGAACATAGAAGTCATCCCTTCCTTTGTCAGTATGCTAGTTTGGAAGTGGTAAGGATAAACTTTTAGGTTCTTTATAGAAACCATTGAATGAATAAGACAGAAACTATCAGAATAAGAACAATACAAAGCATTAAGATATAAAATAAATAACTTATGGGTCTGGTATTTTGTGTAATAGGGACACTATTGATTCAGTGAGATCATCAAGAATAATGATGGCCACCATTTTATCTTGTACAATTTGGTTATATTTACTAAAACTGTGGTGAAGACAAATGGCCCATGCAATATTTATGATATCATTATCAATCAGTGGCAACAAGTCCCATGCTTTTGTCCATCTTATGAGGATTTCCAAGTGACACTGAAGACAATCAAACCAGTAGTGGTTTTCTATTCTATGAACTGGGCTCCTTAATAGTGTAAAGATGTTTCCCCTGAGATGTTCTGATCCACAGTTGACCTAAGGCATAGTTGCTTTTTGCATATAGAAAACTCACAAAAGGTAATTCTTTGTTTTTTGTACTGGTACTACTTTATTTTACAAAACAATTGTTATTTGTTTGTTTTTTAAAGCTCAGAAATTCACCTGCCTGCCTCCCAAGTGCTGGGACTACAGGCATACACCTTCACTGCCTGGCTAAAATGTGTTGCTTAAAATCCATCTTTAATGTTAATAACATGGGTCATGCATTGGGTCACCCATTCCTGGGACGAATAGACACCTCTAATGCAGCTTCAGTAATGATCTAGGCAAGCTATGCATCATGATTGTGGGAAGAAGTGCTCTGAGGAAAGCACAGGCACATGTTCTGGTAAATGCATGGTCCTGGCTCACAGAGGGGAGGAGCAGGCAGCTGACCAGCCTGAGCTGGAATGTTGTGTCCTCCACCAGGACTGGGTGGGGTGAGATACCTCCTGGAATCTTATTTCAAATGCTAATGGAGTGCAAACCACCTGGAAGAGGTCTGGCCCTAGAATGGAAGCACACTTTAACCTAAGGAGGTCTAAGACTCACTGGCCAATCAAATCCTCCAGGCAGACCTGCTGGTCAGGAAAAGTTGGGATCTTCCGGATGCCTTTCTGTGTGTTCCTTGTGGCTGTGCAGCTTGAACTGTTCTCTCTGCTCTGCTGCTGCATTCTGTGAGGGGACCTCAGGAAAGCTCTGAAATCAAGACATAGTGAGTACAGGATATCTGCCCACAATGGAGAGGAAATTGCCAACAATGGTGTGGAACATGCAGCTGAGCTGGGGGACCTGGAGTGGTGGGTCCTCTATGGGGTTGAAGCAAAAACATCAGCCAGATGTGACTTCCTGTGAGGTTTCTAGTGGTGCTTCTTAACTGCAAGTTCAGGCCATGACCTCTGAATAACTTCAGTATCATGACTGATTGTAATTCTGTCCAAAACATCTGCACCACTTGCTTTCTTGTAGAAGCATGGGTGGATTATGTGACTCCACAGCACCTGTGTCCAAACATTTTTGTCTTGTATAAGGGATAGGCTTGGAGAGATTGTTCAGAAGTTAAGAGCTCTGGCTGTTCTTACACTGGTCATGAGTTCAATTCTCAGCAACCACATGGTGGCTCATAACTATATGTAACGGGATCTGTTACCATCTTCTGACCTGCAGGGAGAACATTGTGTAATAATGAATTAAAACATCCTTTTAAAAAAGAAGATGCATATGAGTATAACAGTTATGATTTTATGCAATGCTAGTTATGTTTCATTTAGTTTTGCTATTTTTTTCTGCAGTAGTTTTTCTTTTTATATTTTTTAACTTGTATGATTAATGATTTGGTTATTATATGACACAGGGATTTTTTTTTCAAATGCATATGATATTTGGATGCTCCTTGTACCTTAATTGTAATCTTCATTAGCTTAGGAAATATTTCATTTTTGATATCATTGAAAATATGTTCTAGACCTTTTAGCTGATAATCTTCTATTCAAATCTTTGGTAGTTATCACTATTTTTTCTCTTTCTTTCTTTCTTTCTTTCTTTCTTTCTTTCTTTTTTTTTTTTTTTTTTGGTTTTTCGAGAGAGGGTTTCTCTTTGTAGCTGGGGCTGTCCTGGAACTCACGCTGTAGACCAGGCTCTCCTCGAACTCAGAATTCCATCTGCCTCTGCCTCCCAAGTGCTGGGATTACAGGCTTGCACTACCACAACCCGGCTAGTTATAATGTTCATATATGTTGCATAATTCCTTGTTATTTAGTGCCAAATAACTGTTAAAATCCACTTTTTGACGTTTGTATATATTTTTTCTATTCATCTTTAATACTTGAGATTCACTCTTCCATTCATACAATGTGGAAAATACTTGTCTCAGTAGTTTTCAGTGCACAGGCCATTTCAATGGCCTTCTTTGAGGGACTCATCGATTCTTTTACCCAGTTCTCTTTCCTCCATCTGCTTCCTGTGACTGTTTTATTACACCTTCTGTGTGAGATAATACCATGTGCCTTTGGACCTTCCTTCTTGTTTAGCGTTTTGGGGTCTATGCAATGTAGTGTGGCTATCCATTAATTTATGGCTAATATTAATTTGTAAGTGAGTGCATACTTGCAATTTGTAAGTGAGTGCATACTTGCATGGCCTTTTTGGTTTGGGTTACCTCAGTCAGGATGATAGTTTCTAGCTGTATCCATTTGTCTGCAAATTTCATTATCTCCTTGCTTTTAGTCACTGAATAGTACTCCATTTTGTTAAAGAACTGCCTTTCTGGGTCCATAACTTTTTGAGGTTCATCTGGATTCCTTCCAATATCTAGCTGTTAAACAAAATGTCTATGAACATAGTGGAGCACATGCCCATATGAGCATATGCCTAAGAAGATACCCTAAGTATAACAGTCCTGCTAAGTCTTCAGATAATGGAAGTAGAAGGCAAAGTGTTTACTAGTCCCAAGAAGAAATGGTGGCAACTGTAGTCCAAGTGATGTAGGGTCCATCCTCTTAGAAGCCATACTTGAGAGGATCATTCATATGGTGCTGCTTCTGAAAACTGATAGATGAAAAATTTAAGGTAATGGATTCATCCTATAATGTTTCAGTTCAGCATGATTTCAGCCATTTTTGGCAGAGTCAGAGCCCCATGGAAGACTCTGTGAGAGTTCATTGCAGTGAAGTTATGAGGATGAGGCTTGATTTGCATTTTGTGAACACAAATTGTTTAGATACCTGATGCATTGAGATATCTGCTATAGAGAGATGCATACAGGCAGAGGAAGTCCCTACACCGATGTATGAGGTATTACAGGAATAGAGCCATCAAAGCCTTTAGAAAGTGAAGTCCAATGTGTCTCAGACAAAGAATTACGATTTGATGTTTCCCCTGATTTATTTCTTGCCTTGGTCTAATAGTCTCTCTACTTATGTGCACATCCCTATCTATTGGAATGGGAAGTGGTATTGTGTTCTATTGTTAGTTGGAAAGATACAACTCGTTGTCTGATGTTACAAGACATTGCTTTCAAGGTTTTGCTTTGAGTGTCAGAAGAGATTTCAGAAAACTGAACAGTGTGGGATCTCCTACAGACTATTGGGATCAGTGTACAGTGACTGCACTTTAATCACAGGATGGGCATGAGGCTATAGTGGCAAGGGTCAGGATGCAGTTGATTGAAACAGAAAGCTTCCAGTAAGGATGATGTTTTTGGCCATGTGTTTGTCCTTTCTGTGTTGTTTTTGTGGAGCTTGTGCAAGATCTTGTAGGAGGAACTTTTCCAGATATCTTTTGGAGAAGAGGACAGTGTTTATAAGCTGGATTTTTCCTTTTCTCTTTATTTTTGTTTCTCCAATAGTTTATATACTCATTATAACCCTGATCACTGTCCCTATTAAAGATCCCTTGCTATCACAGTGTTCTTGCTCACAGTCTGTTTCTTATTTGATAAGTTGTGGTGCCCCAGGTATCCACTGAAATGGTGCACTATGATGTAAGTGAATCATATCACACGTAGACCAGACATGCTGTCTAGTTAAGGAAACAGATTCCAGAGGTTGCCCGCAGCTATAGAGAAAGACACTTTAAGTTTGAGGAGTTGTAAGGCTTACTGGCCAATCTAGACCTCCAGGCATACCTGCCATTCAAAGAAAGAGGCGGGATCTTCCAGATAACTTTTTGCAAGTTCCCTGTGACTTTTCAGGGCAGAATAGTTCACTGTGTCCTGCTGTTAGCTCTGCTGTTTCATGCTTGCTGTGAAGGGACCTCAGAGAAGCTTTGAGACCAAGACATGGTAAGCACAGGATATCTGCCCACAATGGGGAGGAATATGTGGGTGAGGAGTGGGTGCTGGGGTGGAGGGTCCTGTCAGGGGTTTGTTGGGAAACATCAGCTACATGTGACTACATGTCAGGTTTCTAGTGGTGCTTCTTACTTGCTAAATAACACACTGACTTCTGAATAACTTCACTCTCATGGCTAATTATTCCCAAATCACTTGGACCTTTGGTTTGCTTGTAGAAATATCATGGCTGCTTTATTTTTGATTCTGCAGCAAGTGTCCAAAATATTTTGTATTTTACACTGCACATTGAGAGGGCAGGTATGAATCTAATAGGTCTATTTTAACATGTGACATGCCCTTTTTTACAGTTTTCATATTTCTTTACATGTATAGTGTTTTGAATATTGTGTGGCAAGGAGACTTTTACTGTTCCAATCTATTTGGTATTTTGGATGTTTCTTGAACCTTAATAGGAATCTTTGTGTGTAGTTTAGAAATTATTCATTTAGGATTTCATTAAAACTATTTCCTAGACCTTTAAGCTGAAATTTTCTCCTATTTCAGTCAATTGTATTATTTTCTTTTGATATGGTGCACTCTTCCTGGATAATTAGTGCCAGAAAACTTTTAGATTTCAAATATTTTTTGACCAATAAGTCCATGTATTCTATTTTTCTCCTTTCATGTTTGGTGTGTGAACATTCCTTCTATAGTTGTCCATGTGCAGGCAGTTTCAATGGCCTGCTCTCAGGGACTTAGCACATGTTTAAATCATTACCTGCCTCCATCAACTGCTGCTGTTGTCAGGTGTGCTTTATATAAATTGAGCACTTAGTTCAGCTGCTCTCTATGTTTGTTCCTTGTTTCTGTTCTCTACACATGTCCCTGCTATAGTTTTTCTCCACTGTCATCCCACTCACTCTACTTCCCATATGTGTTCTGGTCTGGTGGTCCTCTTGTGTACCTCTATCCCTTCCCCAAGGTTCTCACTCCTGTCCTTTCCACAAAAGAACCTGTTTTGTATCAGATTCCTTGCATGTTTTAATTTTTGAGGACCTGCTGTGACAGGACACCTTGGATTTCTTGGTGACATATTTCCCTGGCTTATTTTCATTGTATTCCTATGCTAATATCTAGGCATCTGGGTTTGTGGTGATTATAGTTTTAGATACTGGTCTCTGGGTTTGTCTTGTTTGGGTGGTAATTTTATTCCTGAATTACTGTTAACTGTGTGTTTTTTCAGAGAATATTGGGTGAGTGCTGCTCCTTTTACTGACCTGTTAGGTGGGGATGTTCAAGAGGGAATGCTCGCTAATGTAGAAAGCTGGAAGAAGTGTCATGTAGGAAGATATGATATTATCAATCCACCAGGTGACATAGTCATAAGAGAGGTTAGTCTGTCTCTGGTGTTTGTACAGTGTTAGGGAAAGCTGTGTAAATTGCATGTGGGATAACAAATATTGTGGTAAATTTTATGGAAAGCCTAATTTGTCTCCTTGCAGGCTTGGCATGTGGTTGAAAAAGGAGTGTACACTTCTGTCTATGGGAAGAGGAAGGGGTATTCTGTGCCACTGTATGTTGCAGGCTAAGTGCATGTTGAATCAGCACCATTTGTTGAAAAGTCTATATCTATTACACTGGATGGTTTTGATTCCTTTGTCAGAAGGGAGTTTAGACATTTAAAAAGTATACAATCTCCTGCAGACTATTAGGATCACTGTAGATTGAATGAATTATCACCATAGGGTGATCATCAGCCTATAATGACCAGGATCAAAATGCAGTTGATTAAAACAAAAAGCTTCCAGATAAGATGATGATGTCATTGGCTGTTTGTCCTCTCTGGATTTCTCTTGGTAGCTTGTGGAAGCTCTTGTAGGAGGAGCCCTTCCAAATGCATTTTGGAGGAAAGGATATTCTGTATAGACAGAAAAACATTTTTCCTCCATTAATTTTATATTCATTATCACCTTGATCACTGTGACTACTCTTGGTTCCATTCCCCAGTAGAGTCCTTCACCCCTATTTCCTCCATTTCTCCTGTAAGATAGTGTGGGCCACCTGGGTATCCTCATACCATGGTACTTCAAGACTCTTGTGGGTAAAGTGCATCCTCTCCCACTGAGGCCAGACATGGAAGTCCTGTAATCTAATAAATTCCAAAGTTATGCAGTTGGTTTTGGTATAGCCCCTGCTCAAGTTGTTGGAGGACACTCATGAAGACTGAGCTGTCCATCTGCTACTTATATGCCAGGGACCTTATTCCTGCTCTGTATTGTATTTGGTTCATTGCTCAGTGTCTTGAGTGTCCCTATGGCTCCAGGTTATTTGAGATTGCTTATCTTTCTGTGGAGTTCCTATCCTCTTCAGGACCTTCAGTCCTTACCCCAGCTCTTCCATAAGAGTCCCCAAGGTGAATTCAATACTTGATTCTAGTTCACTGCATTTGTTTAAGTCAGCTATTGGGTGGAGCCTCTCAATAGGCAATTATGCAAGACTGCTGTATGGGACCGTACCTGAGTATCCTTAATAATATCATGGATTGGAGTTGCTCATAAGGTGGATCTAGTTGGGCAAATTTTTAATGGTCATTCCCCCAGTCTCTGACCTAGCTCTACCCCTGAATTTCATTTAGACAGGACAAATTTTGTTCTGTATGCTTGCTGTATTTTGGTTGAAACTGTTTTTTTTCTCTTTCAAAACAAAATTTAACTGTGAAGGATTCCCTGTTCTGAGAGTAAGTATAGATACCACAAAGCAACATGTCATGTTTTTGTACAATAAGCATATGATTTTGTTCAACTCCTTATAAACATCTTTAATTTTGATATTTGGACAAATATATGTGTTATATCCTATTTGTCAGGATTGCATATGTTCATGACATCAATACTACCTGAGGCTTCAGAGTCATTGAATTGCAAGTGTATGACATGTTCCCTAAAACTGTGTTTGTTCTGAAATATTTGAATAAATAGGAATATTTTGCCTGCAGCCACAAATGTGATTAACATGTGTGCATCATCATCAGTTTTGTCAGAATATAGCCTCAGAACTCCTGATCTTCATGTAATGGGTAGTTGTTGGTCCCCATGTATTTGCTAGAAATTTTCCTCCATTATGCGGAAGACCAGAAAGAGGTTTCTGAGCTCTCTCTCTCCCCTGCCTTATGTTGCTTATTTATGATCAGCATCTACATTACTAGTTTCATCTGTCCTTTTGTAACCAATTAACTTGCATTCATCTTTAATACAATTTTATTAATGTTACCCTTTTAGCTGGTGCACTTCATGTTTCTGCAACATGATTTTACATTATTACAGTGAATTGTAGGAACTTCAGTAAAGAAGTGTGAGATTTCTCCTTTATATTTATTACCTTGGTTGATATTTACAAGGGACTGAGGGTCTTAATATGTATCTTTTGCTGTCCTGAAACATGTAACATAGACCATGATGGCATCCAACTTGAAGTCATTCACCTACCTATGGATCTGAGATTAAAGACAATAACAAATAAAGCACATTTGCCCATTATTTTTCTACTTAGTAATTTTTAATAAAATTTCTTCTATTGTGTTTGGTACTGTTAATCTGTTTCTCCCTGCATCTCCCACTCAATTGGTATTTCTTTTGCAAGGATACACCCTATTAAAAAGTTTCATAAGCAACAGAGGTGAAACTTCAATTTCATTCAAAAATAAATTTATGGTTACCTTTTAAGTTCTGTGTCAGGAAATGAGTGGAGCGAATTCAGAATTAAAAGAATATATTATCAAGGAAGCATACATTTACTTCACAGTGACTTCAGCATCATGTTTTGTGTTGTACACATGTGTGTGATATTTTAGGATGCAGTGACTTACGATGATGTGCATGTGAGCTTCACTGAAGAAGAGTGGAAGTTACTTAGTCCTTCCCAGAAGAATCTCTACAAAGATGTGATGCTGGAGACCTACCTGAATCTCACTGCTATCGGTAAGATATGAATTATCTTTTGCTTTTCCAAATAAGGATTTTTTTATATTTTTTAGGATCTTCTGTTATTTAAATTGAGAAGATGGAAGAAATATGGTAAAGTGCTGTGAAAGTTCGTAGTAACATGAATTTTGTCTAATTTCCATTACCATAAAATTCATTTATATTCCTGTGTTTTAGGCTACAATTGGCAAGACCATCATACTGCGGAACATTGCCAAAGCAGTACAAGACATGACAGGTAATTTTCATGTTCAAGCTGAAACAAATATGCCTCTGTCAAAATTTTTAATATACTCTGGAAGCTCTAAAAAATATTTAAATTTAAGTACTTTAAGTGTAGCTATGATTGTAATATTCTCTTGAAACCATGCAATCCATTGCAACTTATCTGAGTCTTGTTTGCAAGGCATTTCCTTCAGAAAGAAGATAAGGAAACAATGCCTTTAGAGATAATTTTATTTGATTTATTGCCCCATTAGAACTACGCAGTTAATCTTCTAATCTGTGTAGTCTCATAATATTTAGATGCTGCAAATTAAATAGTGATAAATGTATATAGAAAACCTTTGAATAAGTTAATAGTCCATGGTAAAGTTTGTGGTACTCATATTCTTGTAATGACATTGCTCAGTTTATTGAGAGGTCAGTTTATGAGAGTCTAGAATGATGTCATGGAGAAACCTTAATCCATATATCAAATGTCTATAAGGAACAATATGCCAAACAGCATGAATGAAATGTGTGTGAAAACCTTTCATTTGTCATTCTTCTTTTACTACATATATCTGGTATCACATTGATTAACAGTCACATTAGCAAAGGGATATTGACATAAGCAATGCAATTTTTTCTATACCAAAGCAATGAGATTATATGTAGTATTCTGGTTTGGGTAGATTTTTCTGAATATGATAGAAGTTTGCAGTTAATTGGTTTTCTAATTTTATTGCAAACTTCCCCAAAGTCACACTGTAGCTTTAAGCATACTAGAATTTGGAAAATCTTCTGGTTGTGCTGAGTCTTATCAAATGTGATATTATTTGTACTACAGGAAAAATTATGAATGCAAACAGTTTTATTAAGCTGTGAATTTTTCCTTTTTTCTTCAGATAGGTATAATACATCATATAGAAACCCCATATTACAAAAAGGATATTATAAATATGAGCCATACAATAACCATCACAGGTATCTTGAACAACACATAACACAGGAGAACAACATGAATACATGATGTGATAAAACTTTATGATCTGATGCTTCTATACAGTTAGACAAAATTGGAAAACTTAATTCATACTGATAAAATGATAGATTGGGGTAGTGAATATGGTAAAGATTGGAGATGTGCCAATTATTGTTTCAGGTATTTAAGAAGTCATAGTGGAGAGAAACTCTATGAATGTAATCAATGTGGTAAAGCCTTTGCAGGACTCAGATATCTTCAATATCATCAAAGAACGCATAATGGAGAGAAAGCTTTTGAATGCAATCAATGTGGTAAAGCCTTTACAAGACCCAGTGATCTAAAAAGACATAAAAGAATACATACTGGAGAGAAACCTTATGAATGTAATCAATGTGATAAAGCCTTTGTAAGACCCAGTGATCTACAAACACATAAAAGAATACATAGTGGAGAGAAACCTTATGAATGTATTCAATGTGGTAAAGCCTTTGCAACAACCAGTAATCTACAAACACATAAAAGAATACATACTGGAAAGAAACCTTATGAATGTAATCAATGTGGTAAAGTCTTTGCAGTTCACAGTTATCTCCAAAACCATAAAAAAGTACATACTGGAGAGAAACCTTATGAATGTATTAAATGTGGTAAAGCCTTTGCAAGAACCAGTCACCTTCAAACACATAAAATAATACATACTGGAGAGAAACCTTATGAATGTAATCAATGTGGCAAAACCTTTGCAAGACCCAGTGATCTACAAAGACATAAAAGAATACATTCTGGAGAGAAACCTTATGAATGTATTCAATGTAGTAAAGCCTTTGCAAGAACCAGTAATCTACATAAACATAAAAGAATACATACTGGAGAGAAACCTTATGAATGTGATCAATGTGGCAAAACCTTTTCAAGTCACAGTAGTCTCCAATTCCATAAAAGAACACATACTGGAGAGAAACCTAATGAATATAATCATGAATTAAGTAGGAGTTAAGAGGACATTGGATTAGGAATATGGTAGACATGGGTGCCTAGGATCATTTCAAATCTGGAGATGGATCTTATGATGAATTTTCAAACAAAACGCTGTCTATTTCCCTTGTTTGAAGAGTCTCCTAGAGGTTAAGGTAAAGAGGTTTACATTTATTGCATTGACAAAGGAAGTCTCAAAAATCCCCTCATAGAATTTGGGCTGACAATTTTGATTAAGCATGGACAACTTAGTCAAAATATAAAATGTAAATTTCAAAGAGCAAAGAATCACCAGGAAGTTGAATTAATCTAAATCCTGTTATCAAGGATATACAATTGTATTAAAGGAATGCTTACATTAGGGCAAGTTTCCATCCAGCTAAACTTATGGATTTGCAGTTGTATGAAACAGAACTGTATCATGTTAGGAATTATTATCTGGTAATAGTTTTCTTATGGACATATGAAGACACAAGTATGTATCACACAGACAAAAGATGGGTCTTGATTGCTATTCTGGGTTCTTAATTTAAGATCTGAAAGGAAAAACTTAGGTCCATGCATGGTGTTATATGATTTTTATCCCAGAGTTCAGGAGACTGAGCCCTGCAGACCTCTGAGTTAAAGGTTAGTCTACTGCGCAAGTACCAGGATCACCAAGCTTAGGCAGTGATGTTTTTTGAAAAAGAGAAAGTGGGTTATAATGTAATGGAAGGGGCCGTGTTTCAGCCACATCAAACAGCAGAACTCATAAGCTTTGTCTATGTGGCTCTGGATTTAGTGGTAAGTATAAAAGGGACTACTCAGACAATTAATTCTGGATGGCTGCAGTTAAAAAAACTTAGAGTGTTTGAATAAGAAATGAGCATTACTGAGATAACATCTTCTGGGATGTGTTTTCTGAGTGACAAAGAAGGTGTGTTCTAGAGATCACCAAGGTTGTACCTAGTGGTGCAGCTGGACTTGGTCATTTGTAAGAATCACCCAGGTGTACTGGTTTCAAATGCATGAAGTTGCCATGCACAGCAGGTGAGGCTTGGCACCATTGCTTGAGTAAGAGTGAGAGGCTATGTTCAAGCCTAGTTGCAGCAGAATGGCCCAGCATTCTGAAGATGTATATACCATGGGATGAGCAGCAAGAATAGCATGAGCAGTAGAGTCGAATCAACCAGAGATTAGAGCAATACAGAGGGTAGAGATAGTAACCTGACCCAATCTCTTTGGTTGAGCAGAGATGATCATGTGTGGATCCCAGATATAGACATTATCTTGCAGACCCCAAGATTTTAAGATATTAGAATGGTGGGATACCTGCTCAGGGAAACTGTTTCATGGAATAAAAACCAGTCAAAGGGAAGAATTGTGCTTCAGTGGACAAAGCAGAAAGGAGTTGGAGATCTGAAGAACACATTGTAATCAGACATGGAGATGCAGAGTTTGGACATTGCTTAGCTGGATTAGGTCTTCTTAAGATCCAGTATTTCCTCATGATGGCTTTTAGAAATGGTGAAGGATTTCATCTGAATTTCAAGGTATATGATGTGCTTTTTGTTTACAAAAATATAGATTTCTGTTGCATGATAGGAATAATTTCAGAAGAGTCTTTGAACTTTGGACTTTTAATATTTTGAGAATTCTATAGATTATGATGCTTTTTGAAGTTGGAGCTCATGCATTGTGCATTATGCTATGTTTAAGTATGATCTCTATGCACTCATGTGTTTGAACAATCATATTGGGCCAGGCAGTAAAATGTAGTAATTTAAATATGGCACACTAAGTGAGTGACATTATGAGGTGTTGTGGCCTTGTTGAAGGAAGTGCATCACTGTGGGTGGGCTTTGAAATTCCTACCAGTTCTGAAGACACCATCCTATTAGGTCCCTGGAAGACAGTCTCTTCCTGGATCCCATGGGATAAAGATGCAGTGCTCTCAGCTTCACCTCCAGCATCCTGTCTGCCTGCATGCCTGCAAATCTTCCTACTATGAGGAAAATGGGCTAAACCTCTGAAACTCTAAGCCAGTCCCAGTTAAATAGTTGCTTTTATAAGAGTTGCCTTGTTCCTAATGACTTTTCATAGCAATGGAAATGAAAGAAAGAAACATTTCTGTCCTGTTAACTTAAATTTGGCTCTAGGTTTGCTGTATACAGACATTTTTATGTTTAGGCATGTCCCCTGTACCCTTAATCTCTCCACGAATTTTATCATAAAGTGGTGTTGAATATTGTCAGAAAATTTTATATTATCTCATGAGGTGATCAATTCTTGGTTTTTCTTATGTTTTAATAGAAGTATGTTGAACATCACTGTGTTTCTAGAATGAAGCCTTCCTCATTGATCAAGGTGGATAATCTTTTGATGTGTTTTATATTTTATTTTATTTGTTTTGTCTATTAAGTATTTTTACATCTGTGGTTTTAAGGATAATTGGTCTGTAATTTTGTTTTATCTCTCAGTATTTTCTGACTGGATATATGAGTAATCAGGGATTCAGAAAATAAATTGGCTAATATTTCTTTTGTTTCTATATTGTTGAATACACTGAATTCTTGTTAAATTCTCTTTGAAAGTCTGGTAGGATTCTACCCTAAAATTCATGGATGTGTGGCATATTTTTAATGAATTCTCTTTTCATTCATATGGATGTTTGTTTAAATTGGTTTTCTCTAGTTTTTGCATGAGGAATCTATTGAGGAAATTATCCATTTCTTTTTGAATTTCCAAGTTGATGGAGTGCGCCCTTTTTATAACTAAGTCTTTACCACTCTCTGGATTTCTTCATTGCCTGATATTTAATCCCCGGTATCATTTTAGATTTCATTAATTTTTATATTCTTTATCTTTTAATAAGGGTTTGTTTGTCTTGTCTAATAAAGGCTCAAAACACCAACTCCGTGTATCATTCATTCTTTGTATTGTTCTCTTTCTCTTTTATTGATTTCAGCCCCCAACTTGATAATTTCCTGATGTCTGCACCTTGTTTTCTTTGCTCCCTCACTTTTGTTGTAGCCTTTAAACCTTTCTGTTAGATTTTGTGTTCCATGAGACTGTGCATGCTGCATATTCATTTTCTTTCTTTGTTTTTTTTTTTTTTGGTTTTTTTTTTTTTTTTTTTTTGGTTTTTCGAGACAGGGTTTCTCTGTGTAGTCCTGGCTGTCCTGGAACTCACTCTGTAGACCAGGTTGGCCTCGAACTCAGAAATCCGCCTGCCTCTGCCTCCCAAGTGCTGGGATTAAAGGCGTGCGCCACCACGCCCAGCCGCATATTCATTTTCAATGAACTCTAGAAAGTCTCTAATTTCTTCCTTTTTTTCTGTGTATACCCATTTTCTCTCACACAATTACTTACTAGTCAATTAGCTATAAGGGACCTATCAATTGTCCCCCTTGATCCTCATTGTCCATCAGCTTATCAGTCACCTGAATTGTGATCAATAACGGCTGCCAATCACTGACCAGCCAGTCATGAGCTTCCAATCAGTCAAATCATTGATGATCAATAAATAGTAACCAGTTGATTGATAATTAATCAATGGTCAACATTCAACATATGATGACTTAATCAATAATTAATCAACAATCAATATAATTAAACAACCGACCATAACTCAATGGCTCTGTTCATTGCTGATGTCTGACAGGTCATCCATCCCCTGCAATTGATCACTGAGTCTTTGCTGAACCAAAAAACTGACTCGATTGATGATTGATTGGTTATGAATGGCAGGTTCCTGAGTGACTATAGGTTGATTGATTGATGGATTGATCCAACACATCCTGCATTTTCATTTGTTTATGTTGCCACTGGGAAGCCATTTATAAATGGATGAAGCGATTCTATCTATAGGTTTTAGCAGGACAGGATGTTGAACTAACTTACTGGATCAGAACCAGAGGACCTTCCAGAGCTGGAAATCCCTTGGTCTCAAATCGGAAGTTCCTCAAATTTGACTGGAAATCCCTCCCACCAGCAGCATCCCAGCCCACCTAGAAGGCCCTCCCTCCCACACTGGAAGTCCAGCCAAAAGCTGGTGGGTTTCCATTTTAATTTCAGGGTAACTCACGTCTTGTAGTGGGGGCACTTTTGATTCTCAGGGCCCCCTTATCTCCTTTATTGAGGCTACCCTTTTTAGGCATCACTTGTGGTCTTCTGATTTGGCCTTGGCTGCCAACAGGGTCTTTGCCAGGTCTGTTGCTTCTGTCCTCTCCTCTGCGTCTCTCCTGCAGTCTATCCTCCATTAAACACTCTCTTTGCCACTATCCTAAATCTCTCAGACAACTCTTTCCTAACTATTCCACCCTCTGGGGCTTTGTCTTCACACCTGGTGTTCCCTGATTGACAAAAGCTCAAGCCACAGCTGCCTTTGCTTCTGGTGATTCAGGGTCCATGGGCGTGTATTGTCAAAAATGTCTCCATGACTCTGTCTAAAAAAGCTGCAGGGCTTTTATTTTCTGACATATATTACACACGCTGGACAAACTTTTGAGCAATCTTGTGGCCACCTTGAGACCTGCCAGCAGAGATGGACGGTGGACAAAAGGCCTCCTCTTACCTTCAATGGTGTTACAATCCCAGTCTGGGTGAGTTAGGGTAAAACAAGAATATTGGGTCCAGTAACCAGCTCATATACCAAACCCAGACACTATTGTGGGTGACAACAAGTGCTTGCTGACAGGAGCCTGAAACAGCTCTCCCCTGAGAGTCTCTGCCAGTGCCTGACACACACAGAGGTTTGGCTCACAGCCAACCATTGGACTGAGCACAGGGTCCCCAATGGAGGAGCTGGAGAAAGGACCCAAGGAGCTGAAGGGGTTTGCAGCCCCATAGGAGAAACAACAATATGAACCAACCAGTGTCTCCAGAGCTCCCAGGGACTAAACCACCAACCAAATAGTGCACATGGAGGGACCCATAGTGCCAGACACATGGGTAGCAGAGGATGGCCTGGTCGGGTATCCATGAGAGGAGAGGCCTTTGGAACCGGGAAGTTTCATTGCCCCAGGGTAGGGGAATACCAGGTCAGGGAAGCAGGAGTGGGTGTGTTAGGGAGTATGGGGAGGGGGGATGGAGTAGAGGGTTTTCAGAGGGGAAATGAGGAAAGGGGAGACCATTTGAAATGTAAGTAAAGAAAATATCTAATAAAAATTAATTTCTTAAACACACACACACACACACACACACACCATTACCTCTCCTAGTGGCCTTGAATGGGTAAAGGTCAATTCACAAGTATCTTAATCCCTGCTGTGGCTTTGATGAAATGCTCTGTCTGGAGAAGAGTTTTATTCTGGCTCTCTCTCTCTCTCTCTCTCTCTCTCTCTCACACACACACACACACACACACACACACACACACACTCTGTCAGGACAACAGGTTTATTCTGGCTCAAGCTTCACAGTAAAGTCCCTCATGGCGGGGGAACACCACTCTGAAGTCTGAAGCAGCTGCTCACTCACATCAGGTGTGTAAATAATCAGGACACCAAGAGCCATGACCACCTGCTGCTGCTCCGACCCTTTCCACACACTGCCCGGGATCCCAGCCAGGGAATGGTGCCACCCACAGTGGGTGGGGCTTCCCACACCAGTTAACATAACCAAGGCGGTCCCTTACAGCCACTCCCTGAGGAACCTCCCCCTTGTTAGGATTCTAAGTGCCACCCCACAGTAACCTGGCAACTGCCAGGTGTGCCCCTCCCCACCGTTACCTGACAACAGCCAGGCATGACACTCCCCACCATTATGTATGCTCCTCCCCACCATTACCTACCAACAGCCAGGTATGCCCTTGCCCACTGTTACCTGTCAACAGCCAGGTATGCTCCTCCCCACCGTTACCTAGCAACAGTGTATTAGGGATTCTATTGACTCAGTTGTAATATCAAGAACCATGTTGGCCACCATTTTGTTTTGTACCATGTGGTTATATTAACTAAATATGTGGTGAAGACACATGGTCCATGCTATATTTATGATATCATTGACAAAGAAGGGTCAACAATATCCCATGATTGATTCAATCGAATCAGGGAGAAAATTGGGAAAGCCTTGAATACTTGATCACAGGGGAAATCTTCCTCAACAGAACAACACTGGCTTTTGCTTTAAGAGCAATGATCGACAAATGGAACCTCATAAAATTGAAAAGCTTCTGTAAAGCAAGGGACACTATCATTAGTACAAAATGGTAAACAATAAGTGGGAAAAGGTTTTTTTTTTAATCAAACTTTCTTCCAATAGAGGGTTATTATCCAAAATATCCAAAGAATTCAAGACGTCAGACTACAGAGAACCAAATAACCCTATTAAAATTGGTGAACAGTGGTAATCAGTGAATTTTCAAGTGAGGCATCTTGAATGGCTGAGAAACACTTAAAGAAATGTTCGACACCCTTAGTCTTCTGGGAATTTCAAATCAAAACGACCATGAGGTTCTACCTTACACTAGTCAGGATGGCTAAAATAAAAAATTTGGACAGCAGATGTTGGCAAAGATGTGGATAAAGAGGAACACTCTTCCCCTGCTGGTGGAATTGGAAGATGGTGCAACCACTCTGGAAAACAATCTAGTGGTTCCACAGAAAATTTGACATAGTACTACCTGAGGACCCAGCTATACCCCTCCTGTGGATATACCAAAAAGATATCCCAAAATATATCTAGAAAACATGCTCCACTATGTTCATATCAGCCTCAATTTTACTAGCCAGAAGCTGGAAAGAACCCAAATATCCTTCAATAGAGGAATGGGTACTGAAAATGTGGTATGTTTACACAATGGAGTACTACTCAGCTATTAAAGACAATGAATTCAAGAAATTTTGCAGACAAATGGACAGAACTAGAGCATATCATGCTGAGAGAGGTAACCCAGACACAAATGCACACCCATGTAATGAATTAACTAATAAGTGGACACTAACACAAATGCTCACAATACATATGATACATCCTACAGAGCATATGGAGTGTAGAAGGAAGATCGGGGCAGGTGGTGTTTCAGTCCTGCATTGAGGGGGATAAAGGACAATTATGGGCATTCAAGGAGAGTGGGACAAGGGGGTGAGAAAGGAGGAAGAGGAAATATTAGTGGCAGTATCAAAATCTGGAGGAGACATGAGAGACACACAGAGGGTCAGGACATTTAATAATATAGGTAGGAGGTGGGGGGCGGTGAGAAACTGTAGATAGCCACTGGGTTCCAGACACCAGAGAAACATGAGGCCCCTAGGAACCAATGGCTCTGGCTTTAGCCATAATGAACAAAGAAGGGGGAGATAGAACCTGTGAAGATGAACTCTAGTAGATATGCACTGCCTTTGTTCAAGGGTTAGAGCTACCCACCCATCTCATAGATTTTCCCCCCTGAAATGATCCTGTACAAAGAAATACAGGGACAAAAAAGCAGAACAGACACTGAAGAAAAGGCAAACCTGGGACTGCCCCATCTACAGATACACCAACTCTGCAGACACCAAATCTATCACTTTTGATGTGGTCAAGAAATGCTTGTGGAGAGGCACCAATTATGGCAGTTCCTGGGCAGGTTGGGCCAGTGACTCACCAATACAAGTTGGGCGCTTGGTGCCAACTCTCATGCAGAATTCACAGAACCTGGTGGGGGAGCTGGCAAAACGTTTGGAGGAGAAAGAGGGAGATTACAACCTAGTTGTCTAGGTTGGCACCTGTGTTTTCTTAGAGATTGCAAGATATCTGACCTGGCTCTTCTAGATTTTAGAGTATGTAATATGAACTTAGGTGTAATTCTGATTGATCTGGCTATCAGACCTATCATAGTTGTGTGTTACATGACCTTTTCTCCTTGCTACTTTTTATATTCTTTCTTTGTTCTCTGGTTTCTGTATTTTTTATAATTTTGTTAGGTGAAGATTTTCATTTTTGGTACAGTCTTATTGGTATTCTATAAGTTTCTTTAGTTTTAATGGGCATTTCCTTGTTTTGGTTAGGAGAATTTACTTCTATGATTTTGTGGATATTATCTGAGGCTTGGGGGTGTGAATCTTCAATGTTTTCTATTTCTGTTGTTCTTCTGTTAGGTCTTTTGATGGTGTTCGAGCATTCAGGTATGGTTTGGGTCAGCAAACTTTTAGATTTACCATTTTTAACCAAAAAAATCAATTTCAAATGTTTTATTTTCTACCCCTAAGATTACCGCTTCCATCTACTGTATTCTGTTAGTGAAGTTAAACTCTATTGTTTCTGTTCTATTCCTTAGGCTTTTCATCTCCAGGATTTCAACATTCTGATCCTGGGTAGTTTTATTCATTTACTTCACCTGTTTAGTTGTGTTTTTATGTGTCTTTAAAGGACTTATTTGTCTACTCGTCTATATAAGTATTCTATCTCTTTGGATGTAACTTCCTGTATTTCTTTAAGAGATTTATTCATTTCCTATTTAAATGTCCCTATCATCTTTACTAGATTGGACTAAATTATTTTTCATATATTTCAGGATACCCAAGACTTGCTGTATTGGTGTAGGTCTTCATAGGAGGTGTCATGTGTCCTTGCCTTTTGTGGAATGTGTTATTTTGGAGGTCTTTAGGCATCTGGAAGGTTTTCGTCTACAGAAGTTCTTATTATAGTGGTTATTGGCAAGGCATATACTTTTTGACCCTGGTGTGGCAGTCATCTGATGGTTATCCTTAGTATATCAGTTTTCAGAGTTCCAGTCCTTTGTTTCAGGGGGGAATATATGGAGGCCTGGCAAGAGGATAGAGGTCTTCCTGGGCTATCAGGCTGCTGAGTTAAAATTGTCCTAGTGCAGGGAGCTCAGAAATCAGGGAAGATGGGTGAGGCAAGGGAAGCTTACTTGTATGGGACAGAAGTCTGATGAATATGCAGAGGAGATTTGTGATTTCTTTATTGCTTCTGGTTTTATTTTTACATTAACTCTCTCTTTTTCCATTCTGTCACCTTTTAAATTGTATTTTCTTCTATTTCTTCACATGATTTACTTTTTTTCCTCTCTAAGGGGTTCTACCTGCTTGCCTGTGGGTTTCTGTATTTCATCAAAGGTGTCATTTATATCCTCATTAAGGAAACTTATCATCCTCATGAGGTGCCATTTTAGGATAGAATCTTGCTCTTCATGTGTGCTTGGAAATCCAGGGTAGGAGAACTGGGTTCTGATAATGCCAAATCATATTGGCTTCTGTTGGTTATGTTCTTGCATTTTTTTCTTTCACCAACCAGTTTGTGATGCTAACTTGCCTGAGTCACTCAGACTGGAGCAGGCCTCTTTGATAACAGTAGAGCTGTGTGAACTTGGTTCGAGCAGGCCTCTTGGGAGTCATGAAGTTCTGTCTCTGACTAAGGCAGGCCTTCAGTGTCCCTGCATAGTGCTACCATCATGTTTCCCCGTTTTTCTGGTTAAGGCAAACCACCTGGAGGTCAGGTTGAATTAGAGGTCTGGGGCAGGCATATTGATCTGCCATTGTTTCAGTTGGAGGTGAAGACTTGAAAGACAGTGGAGCTCAGGAATAGATTGATAGATGCCATATCTTCTGGTCTCTGTGTGGGTTCCAAAGAGTGTAGGTATTCAGACAAGGTTCTCAACTATGTCCCTAGGAATGTAAGATCTCCTGATAGACAGGTAGGTGTTAGGAGTTGGAGGCACATCCTGTTTTTCATAAGTTCAGGCAGCATAAACCCTCCAGGTATACAGTTTATATATAATATTGAAATTTTTGGTATTCTATATTAGTGTGATTCAGTATAAGGGAAAATAAAGCTAGGAAGGGAATATAGGGCTCTTTATTGGATGCTGAGTTTTATGGTTTAAAGGGCTTATGGGGACAAATTTGAAGAACTATCATCAGCCTACCTGCATGGCTATGGACTTTGAGTGTTACTGAAGTTATCTTACATGCCAAAACAATGATTCATTTTGTTAAAAATCTTATTTGTAATTGAGCTATATCCTACCAGATTTAGTTTAAATAAATTAAGTGGAATTTTCAACACAAATGATGGGAATGATAAAAAATTGACTTAGCTGTTCTTTATAATGAAGAAAATAAAGTTATGTTTATTGATGCATGGATGGACAATGGGCATCAAATTGCCCTGAAAATATCATTGGTTAATGAATATGATCCTTACTATTGCATATCTCATACATTAAAGAGGAAGTCTTTCCACACATGTAGTGTGATGAGAACAGATACTCAAAGCTGCTTCAATGCTTTGATTAAATCGTATTTCTGTGTAATATGAAACCTGTTTCAAGTGATTGAAGAAATAAAATTCATTATTAAATTAATGGGAAACAACCAGGACAAGAATGTTTCACTGATAAATTATATCAAATATTTAATAAAAATGCAACATCAATACATTTAAATTATTCTTGAACTGAAAATGGAATAGAGGTGTCACATGCTCCCCACAGATATCTAAATCAAACAAGAAACGGAGGGACTACAAACTGGAAGGGATTTATGAAATATTATCTGTGAAAAATGGAAGATAATTTTATTATATATACCCACAAAGCACTGTAGATGTTATCTTGAGATTGCCATATAATAGATAAAGAAAAAACGAAACCAAAGATTTCCTTGATAATAAGGAAATACTCAGTGGGGTGGGGTGAGGATTCTTTCCACTATGTCAAGTCAATAATATGAACTTTAGGTAAAAAAGAAAAGAAATTTAAAGTAATACTATTTGTTTTCCAAGCAACATGTAGTACATCCCATAGAAAACAACCTGAAGCCTCATCTTTCAAACTTGGCAAAACCAAATTTAAGATTATTGGAGAACCTGAACGATTGAACTGCAGTCTTCACATAATGAATATGTTATAGATCCCAGTCTAATGTTCATGTGCACGAAATGATTTCAAAAGACTGCCACAGTCCAGGGTGTCATTTCAATAGCAGTGACACTGGAATGAAGAGTCAGACTCCATGAACATTTCCAATTCATTACTATCCAGTATTAAAAAAGTATAGAATATTATAACACACTCATTTAATCCAATCTATAGGTTTACAAAATACTTACGAATTCAACCAAAATATGAAATATTTTTTTATTTATAGCAGTGAAGATTGTGCAATAAAATTTATAGCAAGATTTTCTTATAAGCCAGTGACATAGCAACCATTCTAAAATGGATTTAAATATGGCATGTAAGTAAGTGTGGATATTAAGGACAAAAATATAAGGCAATTCAAAAGATGCAAATTAAATTCTATGCTCCATCTGTGTCACTCATTGTAATCTAACCAAGTTATATACATTAGCATAAAAGACATACATCTGTGTTGTTGCAATATAATCCAAGACATGACTTTTTTCAGAACAAACATCAACTAGACATGGATGAAAAAAGTAAGGTATATCCTAACATTAGCCATACAATTCTCTCTCAGAAATGACATGTGAGTTATTTCATTTGAGAAAAATGTATGAAATTGTTCTCAAACTTCTTAATGTACTGAGAGCAAACAACAACAGAGAAATGTTTCATCAAATGGCACTGACTGCCAAGGACAGATTATCAGGCAAAAGATCAACATAATAACTCAGTGAATATCTGCACAGGTAGATATTGGAATGTATGGGTGGTGAATCTTTACAAATCCAGGCATGATGCACTTTGGATTTTGCATAATGATACGTTCTACAGAAGACAGGAATCACAGGAAGTTTGAAGATATTTTGAGAACATGACTAGCATGCAATAGTATATGAACAACAGAGAGCAGCTCAACTCCTGGCTCAATGTTTCATGTGACACTGTGCATCCGAACACTAAACAATGGAAGACATAATATCCCATGATTCTTCTCAAAATGTCAATTATATGGAACTTTTATGACCTTCTAAACTCTTGTCTATGGAAGTTCTAGTGAAATCCATTGTGTTTGTACTTTTGGCTGATGACACATATTCTAGCCCAAGCTGCCCAGGAGAAAATGGTCCTTGCGAATTATGCCAAGAATATGAATGACATCATGGCATCTTAGGATGGAGACCATGATCTCCAAAACATGTTTTCAGAAATAAGAATGACATCATGGCACCTGAGGATGGAGAACATAATCTCAAAAACATGTTTTCGGATATCCGAATGACATCATGGCACCTGAGGATGGAGACCGTGTTCTCCAAAACATGTTTTCAGAAATATTTTGATCAAAAGTTTTCAGACCACAGATGGAGAGCCTGAGGCAAGAATTTTTCTCAAGGTATCCAGGGAGCATGACATAGTTTGAATGGAAAGGAACTGTGAATATAAATAAGTGGATCTCCAGACAGCAGTAGCCTTAACACAGACACTTTGTTATTAATGTCTGTGTGATGTTTGTCTGCATAAGAAACGGATTTCACAACTGCTCCATCAGAGAGCCTGGCAGACATGAAGACGCTGTGTGCTTTCACTATTTTATTTTTGCTCCTGAAGTTTTCTCTCTTCTTGTGCTGTTTGTCAGAACCCATTTGCTTTTGGAGGATAAAGAATAGTGAAGATTATGATGGAGATTTGAGAAATGACTGTGGTTTTTTACTTTGGACAAAGGAGGGACCTATTGAAGACAATTTGTATAATACAATTATAGATTTTAGGTAAGTCATTAACTTTATTTCCTGCGTCAGTGTTATGAATTAGAAATATCTATCTGTGTTCACAAACTGTGGGGTTCTGTTCCTGTCCCTTCCCCTGCAACTTTAGAAACTGCTAAAAATTAATTATTGCTCCAATCATTATTTTAATAGTTTCAAATATGTCACAGTTTAGTTTAGCTTTAATACATTGGGCTCCATCTTATAATGCTGAAAAATGAGTTTTGATTCTCTCTGGTGAGTTTGTGTAGGTATTATGTATTGAAAGATGTTTCTTCATTGGCCTTGAATTCACAATTCCAACCGATTTTCAAGACTTCAATATGAAGAAACAGCATCACCAACTTTATTCAATTTCCTGCCAATGATTCCTGTATGAGCATATATGTAAATGCCTTCATAAAAAGGTTATCTAATTTGTGTCTCCAACAGTTGGGCATATATTCACTCATTGAAATATTTTTGTATGTGTTCATCTATTATACATGAATACAAGCATAACCTTAAATACTATGCTTTAAAAATAGTCCTTAAATGAGCCCCTCCTGAAATACTGGATTTGATGCTGAATGTGGGAACAGACTGTCAGGCTTCATATTCTGACACCAGAATAATATTTTGGTCTCTTTATACAAATATACAGACATAGATTAAGCTTACTGTCAGGATCAGATAGATGGTCAATATTTCTATTAACTGTTGAATAAATATATCAGAGAAAATCTGGGAGAATAAATGTACTTCTTTTTGAGAAGAAGCTGTCCTCAGTATCTGAGATCCTATGCATGATATGATACCATTTGTGCTTGCAGATAATGAGGTAATTTGTGTTGAAATAAATCACCTTTTAGGTAATCGATTTGGTTGGGAAATCTTTCTTTCAACCAAGATTTCCTGTGCTTTTTTTCTCACTGACACTCATTGCATCTCTTATTCAATGTTCATGTCTTTGCGTTTTAAAGAATATGTTTTCCAAATTATACCCACAATATTTTGACAGTGATGGTTGTTTCACCTTATTATTCTTCTGTGTTAGGTTAGTAGGAAATATATTTCTGATATTTTCTGTATTTTCCACAAGTCGTTGGAAAAGTAGTGGAAACTTTCATTGGTGACACTTTTATAAGCCACTTTTTAAGACAATTTTACGGTTTAAAATTACAAATAAATGAACTGTGTTCTTGGGTATTCTGAACTATTGGGTTAATATCCATTTATCAGTGAGTAAATACTATGTGTGTACTTTTGTGACTGGGTTACCTCATTTAGAATGATATTTTATAGTTCCATCCATTGGCCTGTGTATTTCAGGAAGTCATTGTTTTTAATAACTGAGTAGTACTCCATGATGAAAATATGCTATATTTTCTGTATCTTTTTCTCTGGTGAGGGCCTTCTGGGTTCTTTTCAGCTTTGCCTATTATAAATAAGGCTGCTATAAACTTAGTCGAGCATGTCTCCTTGTTATATGTCGAAGAATCTTTTAGGTGTTTGACCAGATAGCTCTGTCCTCAGGTAGTATTATGTCCAATTTTCAGAGGAAACACCAGATTTATTTTCAGAGTGGTTTTACCAGCTTGAAATCCCACCAGCAATGGAGGAGTGTTCCTTTTTATCTACTTCCTCACCAGCATCTGCTGTCATGTGAGTTTATGATCTTAGCCATTCTGACTTCTGTGAGGTGGAATATGATGGATGTTTTTATTTGAATTTTACACATGCTTAAGGATGTGGAAAAGGATTTAGAAGCTTCTAGGCCGTTCAATATTCTTTCATTGAGAATTCATAATTTAGCTCTGTACCCCATTTTAATAGTGTTATTTGTTTCTCTGAAGTTTATCTTCTCATTTGTATACAATGGACATTAGCCCTTTATCTCATGTAGGATTGGGAAAGATCATTTCCAAATCTGTTGGCTGCTGTTTCTTTTTTATTAAGAGTGTCATTTGCCTTACAGAAGCTTTGCAGTTTTATGAGGTCCCGTTTGTCTATTGGTGATCTTAGAACATAAGCCATTGATGTTCTGTCAAGGAACATTTTCCCTGTGCTTATATGTTCAAGGTTCTACCCCACTTTCTTGTCCATTAGATTCAGTGTATCTGGCTTTATATGTAGGTTTATGATCCACTTGGACTTGGCTTAGTGCAGGGAGATAACAATGAAACGATTTGCAATCCCTGACCTCAAACAGCACTACACAGCAATTGGGATAAATACTGCATGGTATTGTTAGAGAATGTACTCAGATATATAATTTGTTTTGGATACTTTCACACAATGTCAGGTTGCTTTTGAATATAATCTTTAAGGATGCACTTTTTATTATTTGGTGCTTTTCTACTATGCTTAATTCTCATAGAATATTTTGTATGGTGAAGCAATTTATTACCCATCATAACATAGAATACTCAGTTTGATATTAAAGGTTCAATAACAATACTTTTAGGTTATCAAGGATATGAATATAAAAGTTACACAAAATTTAGGTGTATTATTTAATTCTCAAATATTCAATATTATTAAGATATTTGATTAATAGAAAGCATTTAAATAATAAAACATAAGGAGAAACTATTAAGTATTTCATATGTGGTTTAAGTCATGCTTTTTACATTTTTATTTGAGAAAATAAAACTCAAAGCATATTTTACAGCAGTCTTATCCAATAGAAGAGTAATCTAATTCAAGGATGGCATTCAGAGATAAAACATTCTTTATTGATTTCTATGAATACAAACTTTATCATATCATACTGCCCAAAGCCTGTGAATTCTTAAATTGTGTACAGTTGTAAAGATCTCTAATATATGAAACTTATTTCAAGACATTTAGACAGGAATTTATCAGGTCTTATATTACAAACTTTACTGCAACTAAAACTTTGTTTCAAGCATCTCCCTTAATCATGACTATACCTTGTTTTAGAATACCAGCAAGAAGATATGAGTTTTTTCTCATAATGTTTTTTCGTTACTGATGAGGTCAACAAGAACCCTTATCTTTTACCCAACAAGACTTTGATATTTTCCATCATTGTTGGTCTGGGTCAAGATACATCCCAATGTATCTTGGATATATTATACTCACAACAAAACAATAGTGTGAATTTTAATAATTATATCTGTAGAAAATATCAAATTTGTGATGTAGACCTTACAGGGCCATCATGGAAAACATGCTTAAAAGTGGAGAATCATTCTAGGACACCAAAGGTGTGACAATAAGTTAACAATATTATATTCCATTTAGAGGTGCCCACAAAAAAACATGGAGAGCATGCATTCATGATTGTGATATTACTACTACTACTACTACTACTACTACTACTACTACTACTAGTGCTACCACACACACAAACACTATATATATGCATATATATATATATATATATATGCATACATATTAAAGAATTAAATAATCAGATATAGCTTTTTGTGAAAACAGGAAAACCTATATTCTAGTAAGTTCAGACTTGTCAGAAATAGTCTAGAGTATAATAAGAATAATATATGGTATTCAAATATAACTTTAATGTCCTAAATAGGAGTTCTGAAAGGTGAGTGGTGTTACTTGTATATGAGTCTGTACAGCCTAATAATCATATCCCTCATGTGAATGTTTCATCCTCTCTTTGACATTCTTTATATTTACTTTGGGCCATTTAATCTTAACCTAAGTGACCATGACCAGCTTTCCTATTTCCATCAGATAGCCACCAAGGACACACATTTGTCCTATGGCATGGTCTCCTTGTTGCTTCATTTAGATGGATTTTGATAGGAATGGTCATACACTTTCTCTTAGAATTGAGAGAAGAAATGCAAAGGCATGGGATCTGTTGAGCATTTATGAATGTGATCCTAGAATCCATGGAGGTATACAGAGCAAGGGCTAAGATGTATGATCAACAAATTGTGATATCTTCATCAAAGGTTGTTATCATTTATGGTGAAATGAACTCTACTCTAGAAGTCAGCTTTAGAAGATGGGTACATTTAGCTGCCAGAGAATCTGGATCACAACTTCACAATTGGATGTTATCACAAATGAAAAAGCTTTGATTTCTTTCACGGGACTGTCACTATTGCACACCACATAGGGAGATTGCTAAATTTAGGCATTTCATGCAAACAATAAATATGGACAAATACCCAATAAATATAGCTGAGTCTATAAAACACAGATATGCTTTATTTTTACACATATTCAGAATTTCCCTTCATATACACATACATGGTTTCATTTATTAAAAAATATTTTAGTCAAGCAAGTGCGTATACACATGCACACACACTAACACACTATGTTACTTGTTATCCTGTACTCTTTTTTTTTCTAGCAAGGTTTAGCACTGAACATTAACATGAAGTATATTAAATTTTAATCATTCATGAGGAATATTTTATTTTACTACATGTGATTACTTACAAAAAACTGTCTTTTCTGAAAGTCATTAAAATTTAGCGGAAATTCTCAATTTTGCATTTCCTTTATTGATATCCTTATGTAAGCATCTAATATTGCATCTCATTGAGATAGCTTCGATATTTATATGGAAAATTAATCTGAAATTCTCTTTTTTTGTTGGGTGTTTGTATGGATTGATATTAGTGTAACTGATTTTATTAAATGGATTGGGTAGTTTTATTTCTATTTTGTCTGTTCTATTTTGTTTGCTCGATTTTGTAGAATAGTTTGAAGTGTATTGGTATTACATCTTCTTTGCAAACCTGATAGAATTCTTCACTAAACCTAGCAGTTCCTGGGCTTGTTTTTCAGTTCGGTACAAATTTAATGACTGCTTCTATTTCTTTAGCGGTTATGGGATGGTTTAGATGGTTTATCTTACCCTGATTTAACTTTGCTATTTGATATCTGTCTAGAAAATTGTCCAATTCATGCAAATTTTCCAGCTGTCTAGAGTACAGGATTTTTGTAGTAGGATCTGATGATTTTTTTAATTTCTTCAGTTTCTGTCAGTATATCTCCTTTACATTTCTGATTTTGTTAATTTCAATATTGTCTCTGTTCCCTATGGTTAGTCTGGCTAAGGGTTTATCTATCTTGATGATTTTCTCAAAGAAGTATTGCCTGGTTTTGTTGATTCTTTGTATAGTTCCTTTTTATTGTAGTTGGTTGATTTGAGCTCTGAGTTTTATTATTTCCTGGCATCTACTCCTATTGGGAGTACTTTCTTCTTTGTATTCTAGAACTTTCTCATGTGTTATCAAGATGCTGGTGTTTGTTCTTTCCAGATTGTTTTTGGAGCCACTCACAGCTATGGATATTCCTCTTATCACTGATTCCATGGTGGACAGAAAGTTTTGGTTTGTTTTGCCATCATATTCTTTAAATTCTAACAAGTCTTAAAGTTCTTTCCTTACTTCTTCCATGACCAAATTATCATTTAGTAGGCCATTATTGAGCTTCCAATTGTATGTGAGCTTCTTGTTGTCTTGCTGTGTTGTTTTTGTTGTTGCTAGTTTTTTTTGTATGTTATTGTTTTTATTGTTATGGAAGTCCACCCATAGTCTGTGGTGATCTGTTAGGAAGAATAGGTTTATTTAAATCTTCTTATATCTTTTGAAGGCTGTTATGTGACCATATATATGGCCAATTTTGCAGAAGGTAAAATTAGGTGCTGAGAATAAAGTAAATTCGTTTGTTTTAGGATGAAATGTTAAATAGTTATTAGTTGAATCCATGTGGATCATGAGTTTTGTAAGTCTCTTTTTTTAAAGACTCATTTATTTTTATTCTTTTTTAAGATTTATTTATTAAATCTAAGTACACTGTAGCTGTCTTCAGACACACCAGAAGATGGTGTCAGATTTCATTACAGATGGTTGTGAACCACCATCTGGTTACTGTGATTTGAGCTCGGGACTTTTGGAAGAGCAGTCAGTGTCCATAACTGCTGAGCCATCTCTCCAGCCTGTTCTGTTAGTTTCATTGTGTCTCTGATTAGTTTCTGTTTCCATGATGTGCCTATTGTTGAGATTGGGGTGTTGAAATCTCCCACTATTATTGTGTGAGGTGCAATGTGTGCTTTGAGATTTAGTAAAGTTTGTTTTATGAATGTGGATGCCCTTGCATGTGGAACATAGATATTCACAATCTACAGTTATTCTTGGTATATTTTTTCTTTGAGGAGTATGGATGTCCTTCCCCCCCCCTTTTTTTGATAACTTTTGGTGGAAAGTAGATTTTATTCGATATTAGAATGGTTACTCCAGCTTTTATTCTTGGGACCATTTGCCTGGAAAAAATTTTCATGCCCTTTACTCTGAGATAGTGTCTGTCTTTGTCACTGAGGTACATTTCCTGTATGCAGCATAATATTGAATATTGTTTTTATATACAGTCTGTGAGTTGATGGATTTTTGTTTGGGGATTGAGTCCATTCATATTAGGAGATATTAAGGAAAAGTGATTCTTGCTTCCTGTGTTTGTTGTTGTTGTTGTTTATATATATATATATATATATATATAAACATCACATACATTCACATACAAAATCACACATTATATAATATTTATGTATTGCCTCAGGTTCCCTCCTCCATGTGGAGTGTGACATGTACTACTGGACTTAGGAAAATTTATCAGAAATAGCAAATTGCTGTTTTAATTGTGTTCAGTGCCCACAACTTTATGTTTGCAATGCAGCAGGTACATGCTTGCATGCAGAAAAAAATTGGTAGAGTTGAATACCTTCTGTTTCCAAACTAAAAATATGATATGGCCTAAATGGATATTAAAGACATAAAATCTCTGTGTTTTAGGACTTAATCAGTTAAATCTTATCAACTTCTTTTGGACACAGCAAATAAACGGAAAGATCTTCAACAAATAACACATCTCTCCAAGATGATGATTATGGATTTTATATTAAATTGAAAATGTTTAGTGTGACATATATGTGTAACAATTAAAAAGAAAACTAGGCATAATCTAATCATATGTTTATTCTTTTTTGATTCTTTTTACAAAGATACTTGACAACATGACCAGTCCACAATGTTTCCCTCCTTCACCCAGCTTAGCCCCTGGCAAAGACCAGTTGATCAGGGAAATTTCAAAGCAAACAAATTACATAATGTGTGTCATCAACTGCTATCATTAATTATGTCTGTACATTACACTTGCCTATGAGTAGTGAAATGATTGATTGAGGAATTAAATAATCTGAGATTCTGCATATAATTTTCATCATATTTTTGTTTAATAAATATTTTTGCTGTTCCATTCCCTATGAGGTCGTTTTGTTCCATCTCAAAACATAGGTTGTAGAGAGGAATTTTAAATCATTGGTCTTTACAGCAATAAGGAATGGATTAAATGGTCAATACCAAAAATGTCAGAAAGAATAAGAAGCAGATATTTGCACCCAACCAATGGAAAGAAGCAAATGACACCTGTGGTTAAATTAGAGGAAAGCTAGAAGAAGCTGATGAGAAGGGTGACCCTATAGGAAGATCAGCAGTCTCAATTAACCTGGCACACACTCAAACACTGAGCCACCAACCAGCCAGCATATACCAGCTGATATGAGGCCCACAATACTATATAGCAAAGGACTCTTGGTTCTGAAGACAGTCACAGAAGATATGCCTAATCATCAAGAAACTTGGGGCCCCAGTGTGTGGGCAGGTCTGTTGTGGTGGTAGTTGGTTGGGGACATCCTCTTGGTGATCGGTTGTCATAGGGGAGATGTGGAATATGGAGCATTCAGAAGGTGGAACAGGAGGGGTATAAAGACTGGACTGTAAAATTAAAGAATATATTTTAAAAAGAAGAAGAAAAAACAAGTGTCCACTGCACTCAGTGTGGATATTATGGAGAAAAATATAAGGTAGTTCAAAAAATTACAAATCAAATTCAATGCTCCGAGTCACTCATTAGAATCTAACCAAGGTACATATATTAGCATAACAGAAATACATCTGTGCTGTTGTGATGTAATACAAGACAGTACTGTTTCAAAACAAATACCAACTAGAAATGAATGGAAAATATTTTACATACCAATATTAGCAATAAAATTCTCTCTCATAAATGACACTTAAATTATTTCATTCCTTTGAGTAAAATGTATGAAATTCTTCTCAATTATCAATTACCAATGTTTCATCAAATGCCATTGACTGCTAGGGACTGATTGTCAGGCAAGAGATCAACATTTTATACCATTGATTATCTGCACAGGTACTGATATTGAACAGGATGGGGTTTGATTATGTATTATTCCAGGCATTATTGGATTTAGCAGAATGACATGTTCTCCAGGTAACAAGAATCACAGGAAGTTTGAAGAGAATTTTTAGCATACCATAGTATATGAACATCAGAGAGCATGCTCAACTCCAGACTCAGTGTTGCATGTGGGACTTCCCTTCCCTCCACTAGACAAAGGAAGGTATAATGTTCTATGATTAAACTCAACTTCTGAATGATATACAACAATTATGATTTTCTCAACTGTTGTCTTATTATGGAAATTCTGATGAAATCCATTGTGTTCATACATATGGCTGTTGACACCTATTCTGGTCCAAGCTGTCCAGGAGCAGATTTTCCTTGAGATTTGTGCCATGCATATGAATGAAATCATTGCACATAAGGATAGATAACATGATCTCCAAAACATTTTTTCATGAATGTTTCAATCAAAAGTCTTCAGTCTCCAGATGTAGAGCTTGAGGCCAGACTTTTTCAATGAATCCATTGACCATAACATAGGATGAATGGAAAGGAACTGTGAATATAATTAACTGGATCTCCAGACAGACGTAGCCTTAAAATAGACACATAAGTTTGAATGTATGTATGTGATGTTTGTCTGCATAAGTAACATATTTCACAACTGCTCTATCTTACATCCTAGCAGACATGAAGCTATGTGATTTCACTATTTCCTTTTTGATCCTGAAGTTTTCTCTCATCTTGTGCTGTTTGATGGAACCCATTCGTTTTTGGAGGATGAAGAATAATGAAGATAATTGTGGAGATTTGAGAAGTCACTGTGTTTTTTTTTCTTTTTTACAATAGATACACCTGTTGAAGATAATTTTTATGATAAAACTATTGTTCTGTGTATGGTCAAAAGAATTTTATTTCTGATATATTCTGCATTATCTCACACATTAAAAAATACAGTAAATTCTCAGTGTTGACAATTTTATAATCCATATTAAGGTTGAATATTACAAATATACAAACTTTTTCAGTACCCATTTTGGTTTCAAAAGAAAACTTAGCTCCAAACTCTCAATTGAAAGATGCAAATTTCAGCATATGAGCATGTTTGGTGTTTTTACTCCTGATGAGAGGTAATTGATAATAGTTAAAAATGAACTGCCGGGCTTGAGAGATGGCTCAGTGGTTAAGAGCACTCACTGCTCTTCTGAAGGTCCTGAGTTCAAATGCCAGCAACCACTTGGTGGCTCACAGCCATCCATAAGCAGATTTGATGCCCTCTTCTGGAGTGTCTAAAGACAGCTACAGTGTACTTACATATAATAAATAAATATTTTTTAAATGAACTGCCAACAGTGCTGTGGTAAATGAACACATTTCAAATGGAGAGAATAGCTATGTGTTCAAACATCACTTAAAGGATCTCAAAGAATGAGAAACACTGCGTTCTTAAGAGAAATATGATGAATTTTTACAAAATTGACATAGTAACAACGAACTAAAATGTAATATTAAATTGATGTGTAAAAGAGCCTAAAGGATAGTATTCTTGTTATGTGGTATATTTTATCATTTTTATATTTTGAAAATGATAAACAAATTTAAATTAAATATATCTTAAAATAATGATTCTATTTGTTGAATATTAATAGTTGGAAATATTAAAATAATGTTCTAAAAACACCATGGAAAATTAATGAAAATTTTTCTTTCCATGCTAAAAATTAGCATTTGTTTATATAGTGGATAAGATTAATCAATTTCCATATAAGGCACCTTTCTTGCATCCCTGGGATGAAACTTAATTGATCATGATGGATGCTCATTTTGATGTATTCTTGGATTCGGTTTGTGAGAATTTTATGGAGTAATTTTGCATCAGTTTTCATAAGAGAAATTGGTCAGAAGTTATCTTTCTTCATTAGGTTTTTGTGTGCTCTAGGCATCAGAGTAACTGTGAATGAATTAGGTAGTGTTCCTTATGTTTCTATTTTATGAAATAGTTTGGAAAGTATTGGTATTAGGTCTTTTTTTTGAAGGTCTGATTGAACTATGTAATAATCTATTCTGGTTCTGGGTTATGTTTGTTTGGCAGACTATTAATGTCTGTTTCTAGTCCTTTAGGCATTATGGGACTGTTTAGATGGTTTATCTGATCCTTATTTAAGTTTTCAATCTGATTCCTGTCTGGAAAATTGACCATTTAGTACAGATTTTCCAGCTTCCTTGAGTATATGCTTTTGTAGTCGGATCTGATGATTTGTTTTTGGTGGGGGTGGGATTTCTACAGTTTCTATATTGTTTCCCTTTTCATTTCGGATTTTGTTAATTTGGGTACTGTCTCTGTGCCCTCTGGTTAGTTTGTTTAAGTGCATATCTATCACTTAATTGATTTTCTCCAAGAACCACCTTCTGCGTTGTTTCTTTCTTTGTATAATTCTTGTTTCTATTTTGTTGATTTTACCCAAGATTGATTATTTCCTTCACCTATTGCTCTTGGGTGAATTTGCTTCATTTTGATCTAGAGTTTTCATGTGTGTTGTCAAGCTGTTAATGTATGCTCTTGCCAATTTCTTTTTGGACGCACTAAGTGCTATGCATTTCCCTCTTAGCACTACTTCCATTGTGTCCCATAAGTTTGGGTGTATTGTGGCTTCATTTTCATTAAATTCTAAAATATCTTTCATTTCATTCTTTATTTCTTCCTTGTCCAAGTAGTCATTGAGGAGATTGTTCTTCAGTTTCCATATTTATGTGATATTTATATTATTTTTTGTTGTTTTGAAGACCAACCTTAGTCCATGGATATCTGATAGGAGGCATGGGATTATTTAAATTTCCTTATATCTTTTGAGGTCTGTTATGTAACTGAATATATGGTGAATTTTGGAGAAGGTACCATGCAGTGCTCAGAAGATGGTACATTCTTTTGTTATAGAGTAAAATATTCTATATTTTTTGTTAAATTGATTTGGTTCATCCCTTTAGCTTCACTGTGTCTATGTTTATATTTTATTCCCATGATCTTTCCATTGATGAGAGTGGGATGTTGAAGTATCCCAATATTATTGTGTGAGGTGTAATATGGACTTTAAGCTTTAGGAAAGTGTGTTTTGTGATTGTGGGTGCCCTTGAATTTGGCACATAGATGTTCGGAATTGAGATTTCTTCTTGGGAGAGTTTCCCCTTGATGAGTATGGAGTTTTCTTCCTTGTTTTTGATAATTTTAGGTTGAAAGTCGATTTTATTTGATATTAAAATGGCTACTGGAGGTTGTTTCTTGGGACCATTTGCTGGGACAATAGTTTTCCAGCTATTACTCTAAGGTAGAGTCTGTCTTTGTATCTGAGCTGAGTTTCTTGTGTGTAGCAAAATCCTGGGCCTTGTTTTCAAATCTAGGCTGTTAGTTTATGTCTTTTTGTTGGAGAATTGTGTCTATTGATATTAAGAAATATTAAGGAAATGTGATTATTGCTTCTTGCTATTTTTGCTCTTAGAGGTAGAATTATGATTATGTGGATCTCTTCTTTATGGTTTGTTCAAAGTTCATTTTCTTGCAGTTTCTAAGGTTTAGTTTCCTTCTTTTTGTTGGAGTTTTCCATTTATTATCCTTTCAAGGGCTGGAGTTCTAGAAAGTTATTGTGTAAATTTGTTTTTGTGTTGGCATACTTTGGTTTCTTCATCTATGGTAATTGTGAATTTTGCTGGGTATAGTAGTCTTGGCTGGCAATTGTGTTCCCTTAGGTTTTGTATGCCATCTGCCCAGGATATTTTAGCTTTTATAGTCTTTGGTGAGAAGTCTGATGTAATTCTGATAGTTCTACCTTTATATGTTACCTGATCCTTATCCATTACTGCTTTTGATATTATTTGTTTAGTACATTTGGTGTTTTGGTTACGTGATGGGAGGAATTTCTTTCCTGGTCCAATCTATTTGGAGACCTGTAGGCTTATTTTATATTCATGAACATCTTTTTCCTTTGGTTAGTGAAGTTTTATTCTCTAATTTTGTGGACCTTAAAACTGGAAATCATTGCTCCCTTCTATACATATTATTCTTAGATTTGGTATTCTCTTATTGTTCTGGATTTCCTGGATGTTTTGAGATAGGAGCTTTTTGCATTTTTTTCTTCGACTATTTTTACAATGTTTTCTATGGTATCTTCCTCACCCGATAATCTCTTGTCTATTTGTTGCATTCTGTTGGTGATGCTTGCATCTGTGAATCCTTATCTCTTTACTAGGTTTCCTATCTCCAGAGTTGTTTCTTTTTCTGATTTTTTTGTTATTATTTCTACTTCCACTTTTAGATACTGGATGGTTTTGTTTAATTCCTTCACCTGTGTGATTGTGTTTTCCTGTAATTATTTAATGGATTTGCAACTTTAAGTGTTTCTACATGTTGACCCATATTCTCCAGTATTCATTAAGGGAGTTATTTATGTCCTACTTGAAGTCCTTTATCAGCATCATGAGATGGGATTTTAAATCAAAGTCTTGACTTTGCAGTGCATTGGGGGTATCAGGGACTTGCTGTTGTGGGAGAACTGGGTTCGGATGTTGCCATATAGCCTTGGTTTCTATTGCTAGGGTTCTTGAACATGCCTTTTGCCATCTGGTGATCTCTGGTGTTAGTTGGTCTTCCTGTCTCTGGCTGGAGTCTGTCCTGTGTGCCTGGAAGCCCCTGTCATCACTCCTCGAACACTAGGTCTCCCCTGGCTGTTCACAATTACAGAGGTTTGTGGGACAGCCTTAGCTCCCCTGTGCATACGGTGATGTAATGGTCCCTGTCTCAGATGTTCTGTCAATCATATGTGATCCTGGCCAGACTTGTTTTGGAAAGCCACTCTAGAAGAATTAGTGATCTCACCTCCAAGCCCAGGAAACAGAGCACACCGTGGTACCAGCTCTCAGCTTACAGTACCGGTGGTTAAAAGGCTGTGGGATAGCCCCAGCTCCCAGGTGCAGATAGCAACTGGAAGTTTATTTGATTTTCAAAATACTTGATATTAATATGCTTGATGTATAAACTGCATTTAAATAATAAAAAACAATGTGTTATGTTGTTCATATGTGGTTTAAGTAAAGCTTTTTTATTTATATGAGGAATTACAACTCCAAGGTTATTTTATAGCACTATTGCTCAACAAGACTGAAATCTAATTCAAGAAAAGCATTCAGAGATAAAATAATCCCTATTGATTTTCACAAGTACAAAATTTCTCTTACAGTGCCCTATGTCTATGAATTCTTAAATTGTATAATGCTCTTAGGATCTCTTATTTATGAGACTTAGTTCCAGACATTAAGACTTAAAATTTATCATGTCTCGTATGAAAAACTTTACTGTAATTAAAAAATTTATGTTTCAAACATCTCCTTTAATCATTATTATGCCTTGTTTCAGAATACCCTCAAGAAACTATGAGTATTTTCTGGTAATGTTTTTTGCTACTGATGAGATCAACAAAAATCCTTATCTTTTACCCAACACGTCTTTGATATTCTCTACCATTCTTGGCCAAATTGAAGATACATTAGGAGTTCTTGACATACTACATTCACAATTATTAACAATCCGTTATTATAATCTTATTAATTATATCTGTAGAAAAGTGGACACTTGTGATGTAGAACTTACAGGACCATCATGGAAAATGTCCCTAAAACTAGCAAGTGATTCTAGCACACCACAGGTAAGAATCTGTGACACTGATGAGTAAACAACTTTTAATTCTATTTACATGTGCCTCAGATAAAAACATGGACAGCTGCTACATTCTACACACACATAGACACACACACAGACACACACACACAGACACACATACACACACTCGAAAAAGCATAATATATATAAAACAAATTATATAACCATATCATAGATATACTGGGCAAATAGGCAAAATTGTTTCCTAGGATATTCAGACTTGTCAGAAATAGTCCAGAATCTAATAGGAATAATACATGACATTTCTATGATAATCTTACTATCTTTGATAGGCGTTATGAAAGATGAGTAGTGTTACTTGTATATGAGTTCATACAGCCTAACAATCATAATCCTCATGTGGATATTTCATCTTCTTTCCTAAATTTTTAGATTTTCTTTGGGCCATTTAATCCTAACTTAAGTGACCATGACCTGTTTCCTAATGTGCATCAGATTGCCACCAAGGACACACATTTGTCCCATGGCATAGTTGCCTTGATGCTTCATTTTAGATGGACTTGGATAGGTGTGGTCATTTCAGATGATGATCGGGGCATTCAGTTTCTCTCAGATTTAAGAGATGAAATGCAAAGGCAAGGGATCTGTTTAGCTTTTGTGAATGCAATCCCAGAAACCATGCAGATGTACATGACAAAGGCTATGATATATGATAAACAAATTATGACATCTTCAGCAAAGGTTGTTATCATTTATGGTGAGATGAACTCTACTTTAGAAATCAGCTTTCGAAGATGGGGATATTTAGGTGCTCAGAGAATCTGGATCACCACTTCACAATGGGATGTTATCACAAATAAAAATGAATTCAGCTTTGATTTATTCCATGGGACTGTCACTTTTGCACACCACAGAATTGAGATTGCTAAATTTAGGAATTTTATGCAAACTGTGGACACTGACAAATACCCCGTAAACATTTCTGAGTCTATACTGAGGTGGAATTATTTTAATTGTTCAATCTGTAAGAACAGCAATGAAATGGAACATTTTGCATTCAATAAGACATCAGAATGGACAGCACAGCACAAATATGACATGGCCGTGAGTGAAGAAGGTTATAATTTGTATAATGCTGTGTATGCTGTGGCCCACACCTACCATGAACTCATTCTTCAACAAGTAGAGTCTCATGTACCAGCAGATTACAAAGGAATATTTAATGATTGTCAGCAGGTTAAGTTTCTTACATTTCATTATGCTTAGAGGTATCCATATGATCTTTGAAATAGACCCAGAGAGAAACCCTTGTTAGAGATTATTCTCTCGGTGGAAAGATTTCTACACTGCAAAATTCCCTAATTAATCTTTCACAAGGATGAATATCATGCACAAGGAAAACATTTAATAGGAAACAATAATTTTTTTATGATATCCGTGAGTTTTGAAAAAAAAAACATGTTTCGACATTTCACGAAATGATTTTAAAAGTTGTAAGAGGACCCAGGGGTTTTATAATAAAAGCCTTAAGTGATGACTAGACTACAATATTTTTCCAAAGAGTAATTTCTCAAGAATCAGTACATGTGCTGGGCAGTGGTGGCATATGCCTGTTATCCCAGCAATCTGGGAAGCAGTGTCAGGCAGATTTTTGAGTTTGAGGCCAGCCTGGCCTACAGAATGAGTCCCAGGACAGCCAGGGCTATACAGAGAAACCCTGTCTGGAATAAACTAAATCCAAAAACCAAAAAGAAAAAAAAAAGAAAAATGTTTCAGCACATGTGCTGTAACTAATAGTTACTCATTTAAATTAACAATGATTTACAATTTACATGTCCAAAAATGATTAAGACTGTACATTTTATTATGTTTCTTTTTATGTCATATATGTTTTCTAACTATACATGAAAGACTAACAGCCATTCTTTATTTTCATGTACATTCAGAATTCCTCTTCATTTGATCATTCATGGCTACATTTTTAAAATGTATTTTTGACTTAAATGAACACACGCACATACTCATATTCACACACTCTATGTTACTTGTTATATGCTAATCATTTTTCTAGCACATTTTACCATTGAACATTAATATATGTACACATTTTTAGTTATCAATGAAGTATATTGTGTTTTACTTCATGGGATTATTTCAATGCAGCTATCCTTTGTGAAAGTTATTAAGAATTTGGGGGAAATTCTCAGTTTTGCTTTCTGTTTATTGATAGGCATTCGTAAGTATTTAATTATGGATCTTATTTAGGTGTCTTCCTTGATGAAGACCAGGGTATTTACTAACCCTGTTGGAGAATTGGTGAACATGAACCATAGGGAAAATCAGTGTACAGAGTATGACATTTTCATCATTTGGAATTTTCCACAAGGCTTTGGATTAAAAGTAAAAATAGGAAGCTATTTTCCTTGCATCCCACAAATGCAACAACTTCATATATTTGAAGATGTGGAGTGGATCACAGGAGGATCATCGGTTGGTATACTACAATTTTTAGTCTTTTATCAAGATATCTAAATGTTTAAATATGAGACAATGAACTAATATCTCTGTGATTAAGTCCAATTGCTGCTCTTGCAAAAGATAATTCACAGTTACGAGCACCAAATTCTGATAACTTTCAACTTCGAGTAAATCTTGTCTTAGCGATCAAATGCCTCTATATCCCATGCTCAACTGTGACCACACAAGTATTTACCACATACATATATACCATATACTACAGGAAAATATTTGTTAAATATAATTAAATATTGAGTATTTTTGCATCGATATTCATCAGGGAAATGGTCTGAAGTTCTCTTTCTCTGCTGGATCACTGTGTGGTTTTGGTATCAGCATAAGTGTGGCTTCATGGAACGAGTTGGGTATTTTTGCTTCTGTTTCTATTTTGAGGAATAGTTTGAAGAGTATTGATGTGAGGACTCTTTTTAAGGTCTCATAGAATTCTGAACTACAACCATCTGATCCTGTGCTTCTTTTGTTTGGAAGAATTTCAATGACCACTTCTATTTCTTTAGGAGCTATGGGACTGTTTAGATGATCTATTTAATCGTGATTTAATTTTGAGATTTGGTATCTGTCTAGAAAATTGTCCATTTCCTCCAGATTTTCCAGTTGTGTTGAGTATAGGGTTTTGTAGTAGGATCTGATGATTTTTTTTTTAATTTCCTCAGTTTCTGTTCTTATATCTCCCTTTTCATTTCTATTTTTTTCTTAAATTTGGATACTGTCTTTGTGCACTCTGTTTAGTCTGGCTAAGGGTTTACCTATCTTGTTGATTTTCTCAAAGAACCAGCTTCTGGTTTTGTTGAGTCTTTGTATGGTTCTCTTTGTTTCTACTTGATTGATTTCAGCCCTGCGTTTGATGATTTCCTGTCTTCTACTCCTCATGGGTGAATTTGCTTCTTTTTGTTCCGGGGATTTTAGGTGTGCCATTAAGCTGTTAGTGTATGCTCTCTCCTATTTTTTTTGGAGGCACTCTGGGATATGAATTTTACTCTTAGCACTGCTTTCATTGTGTCCCATAAATTTGGGTATGTTGTGCCTTCATTTTCATTAAATACTAAAAGGTCTTTCATTTCTTTCTTTCTTCCTTGAACAAGGTATCATTGAGTATTGTTCAGCTTCCATGTTTATGTGGGCTTTCTGTTGTTTTTGTTGCTATTGAAGACCACCCTTACTCCATAGTGATCTGATAGCAGGCATGGGATTAGTTCAATCTTTGTATATCTGTTTAGGTCTGTATTGTGACCAATTATATGGTTGATTTTGGAGAAGGTACCATGAGGTGCTGAGAAAAAGGTATATTCATTTGCTTTAGGATGAAATGTTTTATATATATATATATATATATATATATATATATATATATATACATATATATGTATATATATACACACATATATATGTGTGTGTGTATAAGTATATATATATATATATATACATTTATATATGTGTGTTTGTGTGTGTGTATATATATATATATGTATGTTTACACACACACACACACATATATATATGTATATATATATATGTATATATGTGTATATATGTATATGTATGTGTATATATATATATATATATATACATATATATATATATATATATATATATATATCCCAATTGGTCCAAAGCTTCAATTAGTTTCACTGTGTCTCTGATGAGTTTCTGCTAACTGATCTGTTAATTGAAGAGAGTAGTGTTGAAGTTACTCACAATTATTGTGTTAGGTGCAATGTGGGTTTTGAGCTTTTTGCAGGACCCTGTTATACCACTCCTGGGAATATCCCCAGAGTATTCCCCGGCATGCAATAAAGACAAATGCTCCACTATATTCACAGCAGCCTTATTTATAATAGCCAGAAGCTGGAAAGACACAGATGTCCCTCAACAGAGGAATGGATACAGAAAATGTGTTACATCTACACAATGGAATACTACTCAGCAATTAAGAACAATCAATTCACAAAAATCTTAGGCAAATGTTCAGAACTGGAAAATACAATCCTAAGTGAGGTAACCCAGTCACAAAAAACACACATGGAATGCAGTTACTGATTAGTTAATATTAGCCCAGAAGTTACGGATACCCATGGTACAATTCACATATCAAATGATTCCCACGAAAAATGTAGAAGAGGCCCTTGTCCTGGAAATGCTTGATGCAAAAAATGTAGGGGATTACTAGAACAGAGAATTGGGAGAGGTGATTAGGGAATAGGCAGAGGGAAGAGGGTTTATGGGACTTATAGGGAGGGGTGAACCAGGTAATGGGAAATCATTTGGAATGTAAACAAATAATATAGAAAATATACATATATAAACATATGTATTTCCCTGCAGTACACCAATTGTCACACAATGTTTTCTACTTCATGTAATATTATATATGTAACTTTGAGGTAGTAGCAATTTAAAATTTTTACTTCATAACTGGTTAATCCAAAAAGAAGGATTATGCTGCATCAGTTTTTTCTTATGATTTTTAAATAAAAAAATCAGAATAGTGAAGTATATGGAGAAAAAAAATCTTAGGGTAGCTATATGTATTCCATGGACTTTTCTTATTCTGTGAGAACATATTTATGGCCAAATTAATTATGGCATGTATTCTTTAACAGAAATCTTTCTCCAGATTCGTCCCCTAGGTCTTGTGGAGGCTCATTGCCCCAGTACAGGGGGATGCTAGAGTGATGTTGCAGGAGTGTCATAAAAGCAGAGGAAGAGGGGAAAGGATAGAATATTGAAGGTTTGGTTTTAAACATCATTAATTTTAGGAGAGTCTTATATAACATATTTTGTTCATATTCATCAAACAACACTTTTTTTGATATGCCCTAAGATTTTTTCTCCATATACTTCACTATTCTGATTTTTTTTATTTAGAAATCATAAGAAAAAAAACTGATGCCGCATAATCCTTCTTTTTGGATTAATCAGTTATGAAGTAAAAATTTTAAATTGCTACTACCTCAAAGTTATATATATATATATATATATATATATATATATATATATATAATATTACATGAAATAGAAAACATTGTGTGACAATTGGTGTACTGCAGGGAAATACAAAATAACATTGTGCGAGAAATTGTTAAGATATACTGGTTAACAAAGGAATATTTATAGCCATATCTGTTAATGTCCCATATATAAATCTATTGGTCATTATACATATTATGTATAAATGAAATACACACACATATTATATAATATTTATATATTGTTTTAGGTTCCCTCCTCCTTGTGTAGTGTGCCATGTACTGCTGGATTCAGGAAAATTTATCAGAAAGAAACAGCAGACTGCTGCTTTGATTGTGTTCAATGCCCAGAAAATGAGGTTTCCAATGAAACAGGTACAAGCTTGCATGCATAAAAAATGCTCAACTTGAATACTTTCTCTTTCCAAACTAGAAATATTATATGGCCTAGATGGAAACTGAAGTCCTAATATCTCCATGTTTCAGATCTTAATCAGTTAAATAATGTCAACTTATTTTGGACCTAGCAAATAACTAGTGTTATCTTCTACAAAAAAACAGTTCTCTCACAATATGCTGGTTACTGATTTTTATACTATGCAGAAAAAAATAGGAAGACATATATGTATACCAATTTTTAAAGACAACCTTTAGGCAAATTCTAGGAAGACAATTCTTTTTCTTTGATTTTTTCATACAAAGAAACTTGACTACATGATCCATCTCTATTTTTCCCTCCCTCACCCATCTTACTCCCCAACAACTAGATGCTCAAGGAAATAGTTGTTGTTTAAAAAAATGAATTTTAAGAGCTTAGATAAATGTGGACCAGTGGCAGCATATGCCTTTAATTACAGCACTTGGAAGGCAGAGGTAGGTGGATTTATAAGTTTTAGAATAGCCTGGTCTAAAGAGTGAGTTCCAGTGTAGCCAGGGCTATACAGAGAAACCCTGTCTCAAAAATCAATAGAAAAAAGAGCTAAGAGGGATTAAAGATTAATATTTTTCTGTCAAACAATCAGAACTAGAGTGAAGATTTCAAGAATGCCAGAGGGGACACAATAGTGCTTACCATCATTCACTGCCTACACAACCAAAGAGAGATGAATATGAATATCTATTATCTTCATGCCATATTGCTTCAAATGTGTAGTTCCGATGAATGAGATTGTACCAAAATGAGAGACACATGCATATGCCTATGAGGCATACATATAAAGGAATGAAAATATTCCTTTAGACAAACAGTTCATGAATGAGGAATTCTAAGTTCTGGTTCATGTGGAGATACAGAAAAAGTGTACAACCCCAAACCAAGCAAAATACATAATGCATTTCATCAACTGACATTAATAACTATACCTGCACACAGCCCTTTTCTATGATTAGTGAATTTATGGTTTGAGGAATTAAATAATTTGAGATAATGCATATTATTATTCATCACATTTTCTTTCTTTTTTGTTTAATGATTATTTATTTTTTCGTTCAATACTCTATAATGGTGCTTATTTTACGACAAACTATAGGTTAATAGAAAGTAATCTAAAAACAATGGTCCCTAGAGCTATAAGGAATAGATAGATGTTCAATACCAAATTAATTATTGATATATCCTTTGAATAATACAAATACTTAATCATTAACTACATAATTATGATATCATATAAGGGTTTATTGATTTTCTCCAGCAGACGTGGAACAGTGTGTGAGGTGTCCAGATGATAAGTATGCCAACTTGGAGCAAACCCACTGCCTTCAAAGAGCTGTGACATTTCTGGCTTATGAAGATCCACTGGGAATAGCTCTAGGTTCCACTGCTCTGTCCTTCTCGGCCATCACAATTCTAGTACTCGTCACTTTTGTGAAGTACAAGGATACTCCTATTGTGAAGGCCAATAACATAATTCTCAGCTATATCCTGCTCATCTCTCTAGTCTTCTGTTTTCTCTGCACATTGCTCTTCATTGGACATCCCAACCAGGCCACCTGCATCCTGCAGCAGATCACATTTGGAGTGTTTTTCACAGTGGCTATTTCTACAGTATTGGCTAAAACAATAACTGTGGTCATGGCTTTCAAGCTCACTACTCCGGGCAGAAGGATGAGAGGAATGCTGACATCGGGGGCACCTAACTTGGTCATTCCCATTTGTACCCTGATCCAAGTTGTTCTCTGTGGCTTCTGGTTGGTAACATCTCCTCCCTTTATTGACAGAGATAAACTATCTGAACATGGGAAAACTGTCATTATTTGCAACAAAGGCTCAACCATTGCCTTCCATGTTGTCCTGGGATATTTGGGTTCCTTGGCTCTGGGGAGCTTCACTGTGTCTTTTCTGGCTAGAAACCTTCCTGACAGATTCAATGAAGCCAAGTTCCTAACTTTCAGCATGCTGGTGTTCTGCAGTGTCTGGATCACCTTCCTCCCTGTGTACCACAGCGCCAGGGGGAAGGTCATGGTGGTTGTGGAGATCTTCTCCATCTTGGCTTCTAGTGCTGGGTTGCTAGGATGTATCTTTGTCCCAAAGTGTTATGTTATTTTAGTTAGACAAGATTCAATTATTATACAGAAGTACAAAGATAAATTGCTTCATTGAAATTTTCATAGTATGAAAGTGTTAGATGATACTCAACATATTTTTTACATGAACCAAAGTAGAATTTTATTATATAAAAATTTTAAGTAATAAACAAATTTGAACTTACAAATAGGACACCAATGTCCATTGTGATATCAATTAACATAGTTTGGTTGAAAATGGTACTCATTTATAAGTACTCAATCCTGAAGATATTGAGAACTATGATTCTCAATTGAGGAGTGACTCCCATTGTTTTGACCAGTGGTTTTTTTGTGTAAACCATGAACTTAATTCAGGATTAACACAAGTTGATTGTACTGACTGTGAACAGCACCCCTCCAGGTGTTCATGTAGTTATAAGAAAGAGGACAGCTGAGAAAAATGACATGAATCCAGTAATCAGCCTTATTCTGCATGCATTCATGGAATTCCTACATCCAATTTCATGCCTTGGCTACATTCAATATAGTGTGGCCAAGGTACATAAGAAAATATTCAATTTTCTCACATGTTTCATTTCAATCATGTGTTTTTACAGCAACAGCATCTAAGATATGAATTAAATTGTAAATTTCCTCTGTTGAGATTTAGAATATCATATATTCCTGATGCAAAAATAGGCAGTTATTTGAAAAGAGAAACAAGAATGAATGTTATCAGAGTGTGAAGCAAAGGAATAGAATTACATGTGACAGCACAGAAGCACTAGACTTTGGAATAGCTTTACAATGAACTAGGAAGATATTAAGGACATCAGATGGCATATAATAAAGGGAACGTTTTATGAATAGGACAATGTAGTTGAGATACTCCCTGCAATATTACTCTATAAATTTATGTGAAACAACACAATTTTATTATGAAATGAATGTTTCATTAAGAGAGAAAAATCACTGATGAAAATGTCTCATACAAAACCTTTACCACAGAAAGGTTAATGAATATAAAGAACATATATATAACACTAGATAAATTGTGTCATCATAAATTTTATAAAAATATGATTACTAAAGTTTACTTCCATTTAATACTATGCACACAAACATGCACATATAAATACATACACATTATTATCTGTTTATATCAGGTGGCCATTTATTTACATCAGGTTTTGAAGGTCAGTGTCATTTTTCTTTCAAATTACTGTTTTCTACTTTATTTTATAAATATTATTTGGTGATTTATTTTAGACAATTGTCATTTAATTGGTTTTGTTTATATTTCCTTTCTCCACAGCACCCTTTGTACTACTCCCTGCACTCTTAAAATGCACAAGGACTCTTATCTCATTAGTTCTGTAAGAATTGTATATATTTGCATAAATATGCAACATATATTGGTGTGTGTATATTTGCATATATATATATATATATATATATATATATATATATATATGGAGACTGTAAAATTGCATATAGTTACATTATGATAAGGTGACATAGCAGTAAAATAACTATTAATAACATTCTGCTATACTTAAAAATCAGGGTCTTGATAAGCCACCATCAGAGATCTTTCCTTCTGTAATAGATAGGAACAAATACAAATACCTTAGGCAGTCAATTTTTAGAATATGAAAGAATTTCGAGCACACATTCGTAACTGGGATGTCTCCCTAAAGCCCCTTGCCTCAGGACTCAGGAACTACTGTGGAAGTATAGGTAGAAGTATTATCTGTGACAGAGGAAATCGATAACACCCTTCATGGAAAACAGGACTTCTAAAACAAGAAAGAATCACATGTGGAATTACAGAGACAGTGGCAGCATGCACAGGGCCTGCATGGTTCTGTTCAAAATGGGGTCTAAATATTGAGAGGGAAATGGAACTGCATCCCCATTCCAATCCAGTAGATAGCTATTTACAAAAAAATAATATTAATTTTTATAACATAAAAGTCTTTATGAAATTAAGGATGACAACATAATTTAGCATCTTTTGCATGACATTGAGGATTATATCCAACATGTAGAAATCACTATATAGAATAATAATGGCCATGAGATGAATAAAAAGGAGGCATTAAAGTTCATGTCTATACTAAAAAAAATATTTATCAGACTTGCTTTCAGGTATGATTTTCAATAAACACCTTTTTCAAAAAATGTGCTCAATGATAGGTCATTCATGGGGTATTCAAACTACTCTAAGGGACAAAACTTTAGCCCAAATTTGTTCTTGTCTTAAGAAAGGCAAGGCTCCATCAGAAGAGTCAGGGGAAGGATGGAATGAGCTGAAGGGGATTACAACCCCATAGGAATAGCAATATCAAATAACCGGACCAATCAGAGCATCTAGGGACTTAAACCATTAACCATAGAGTGCATATGGAATGTCCCATGGCTGCAGATGCATATGTAGCAGAGGATGGCCTAATCTGACATCAGTGGGAGGGGAGGCCTTGGTCATGTGGAGGCTTTATTACCCCAATGTAGGGTGATGCTAGAACAATGAAGGGGAGTGGGTGGAGCCAAGGAGGAAAGGGGGATGGGATGGTGGGTGTATGGAGGGGAAAGAGGTAAGGGATGATCATGTGAAATGCAAAGAAATAAAATGATTAATAACAAAAGAAAAAAAACAATTGTTTCCATGATATAAAATTAATATCTTTCTGATGACTGCAACAGAACAGGAAAGCCAGGTAATGATATTTGAGAGTAAATAGCAAAACCAAATTGCAAAGAAAAGACAGCTGTGGTAAATGCCAAACTGATGTATGGTAATTAGAACTAAAATTTTAAATAAGTCCAAAAAAGCAGCAGATTTAAAGAAAGCAATAGATGGCATTTGTCAAAAATCACTACCTGTGACTGCATTTTAATATCACTCTGTTATATGAATTTTTCTTCTCCCTAGCAAGTTAATGTCAGACCGATTTCTGACTACTTATAGGAAGCGTCAGGAGTCCATTAAGGTTAAAATCTCACATGTGAGTTTTGCTTGCTGGATTAAGCACGGCTACATTCTTTGTGACAATTCCTTTTCCTTTTAAAGTTGCCTTTTGGTAGTTCAATCATAAATATCAATTTACAGCCACAAAAGAGATTCTTGTAAACCATACCTGAAAGCAAGTCTGTTTAATCATTGATAATTTGGACATCAAATTAATGTCTCATATTTTTGCATTTATCTGGTGGACACTATATTTCTAGGGCATGATTTCTACATATAGGCTGCCATCCTGGAGAACTTCATGAAGGGATCAATGCCAAGGTGTTGTCATCATTAATGTCACAGAAAATTTCATTTGATTCATTACAGGAATGGAGTGGGACAATGAACATTGAGGGTCTTATCTTTTATCTCTCACTTTTCTATTATTGAAAATAAATAGTTTTCATACATTATATTCTGATTACCTCTCCCCTTATGCAACAGTTTCCAGATTTTCCTGCCCCATGTCACTCATTCAAATCCATACCCTTTCTTTCTTTTTCTTGTTATACACTAAACTACTACTACTACTACTACTACTACTACTAATAATAATAATAATAATAATAATTATATTTATAAAAACAAAACCTGTAATAGGATAAAACAGAAAGTAAACACATGAAAAGATAAAGAAAACGACTAAGAAACCTAAACATACAAAAACTAAAATTCACAAAAAGAAATTGCATAAAAACACAAAAGTATAAGCCACAATAATCTTAAAAAAGGAACTTTGAGGTTAAAAAAAACCAGAAAACAACAAATCAAAGAACACAATAACCAAACAAATATAAAATTCTCCTGACAATCATTCCCAAACAAAGTACCATCAACAATATCTGTGAGTTTGTTTTGTGTTTCCCATCTGATGCTGGGTAACAGGTGACCCTGCCCCTCAAATGGTGCCTGTGCCTATCTATTGGAAGTGGTCTCTATAGGTTCTGTCTCCCCTTTTTTGGATACTCTGGCTGACATCATTCCCTTTGGACCCTGAGAACCTCTCACTTCCCTGGTATGTGGGACTGTCTAGAGGCTAACCCCTCTACTGGGGTGTTCACCATCCTCCAGTGTGACATATTTATATTATTTCCTGACTATCTCTCTTATCTCTTTGTACACCTGATCCTGCCCACCTTCTTTTTATGTCTCCCTCCTAAGTCCCTCCTAGGTACTGACCATGCGATGTCATTGGAAAATTTTACCTCAGGGAATGACTAATAGGCTTGCCCTTTATAAACAAATAATTTTGTTGCTTCTTCCATACAAGACTTTTTAGGACTTTGAATCATTCCGTGTATATTATTCATTACATGGATATTTCATTAGCTGATGCCTCTGAAATCCCTAACCATGTGACTCCTGACCATGAAACCCCTGACCCAATCACCCTGCACAAGCACTGTCGCTTGGATCCACTGACAATCTTGATACTGTGACATCATCACTGGCCACTCCCGATTAAACATATCAAAGCCTCTGAGCAAAAGGAATGAGATTCTTAATGAGATCGAGGCTGGGAGGGCAGTGTGCTGCCGACCTGGTCTTCTATATGTGCAGGATTTCCTCACAATGGCCTTCAGGAATGGTGTATGCTGTTTATATGAAGATATGTGATGTGCTTTTTGTTTTTGAAAATATACGTGAATACTATTACATGATAGCATTAATCTCAGAAGAGTCTTTGACTTTTGGACTCAACATTTTTGAACCTGGTATAGAGGATGGGGACTTTTGGAGTTCCAGCTCAAATATTCTGCATGTTTAAGTATGATCCCTATACAATCATGTGTTTAAGCAATCATATGGGGTCAGGCAGTGGAATGTGGTAATTTAAATATGTTAAGCTAATAGAGTGGCATAATGAGAGGTTGTGGCTTTTTTTGGAGGAAGTGTATCACTGTGGTGTTGGGCTTTGAAATCCCTACCAGTCCTGAAGAGACCCTCATATTCAGTCGCTGGAAGACAGTCTCTTCCGATCTGCCTTTGGATAAAGATTCAGAACTCTCAGCTTCTTCTCCAGCATGGCTACGTTCATGCCTGCCATGTTTCCTGAAATGATGAAAATGGATTAAGCATCTGAAACTGTAAGCCAGTCCCAATTAAATGGATGCTTTGATAGTAGTTTCCATGGTCATGATGATTGTCATAGTAATGAAAACGAAAGAAACACTGTGAGGTCATTTAATGATGTCCAGACTGCACAATAGTCTTCTATAGTCTTAATTTTCTTGACAGAATATGTATAAGAGAGAAACCTCATGAACACGTTTAATATACTGAAGCCTTTGCACACCTGTATATTCTTCATCATCATGAAACTATTCATACTGGAGAAAAATTTTATGTGTGTTAGGAATGTTGTAAAGCTTTTATGTTATGAGATCCACTGAGTTCCAGGACAATTCAAATGACAAGGGCATTTTGTATTCGACTTGCTACTCATTAACCAGGACCAACTTTATACTCAGAATTTTAGCCATCGAATTTTGTTTGTATTTTTAGTTAGTCATGTGTCCAACAACTTTCCTGAAAGTATTTATCAGCTCCGGAATTGCCTTTGGGTAATTTTGGTTCATTATGCTTACAACCAGGTTATCTCCAAACAAATGTAATTTTACTTAATCCTTTCTAATTGATACTGCTTTCATCTCTTCAGTTATATTGCTCCAGTTAAACTTGTAGTTAGTACATTGAATACATATGGAGAATGAACCACCTGGTCTTGTTTCGAATTAGTGGAATTGGTTGGAAATAAATAAATCTTTTTTTAAATGTTGTTTAGCTTAGTTTGACTTAATTATGGTAAGTTTATTTATTTATTTTTTTTTTAGATTATCCAATTCAGTCGGGGACAGGCTTTTAAAACCTAGGCTTTAGTTGTACTCTGAATTTCTTCGTTGTCTGTTATTTTTCTCCATTTTAATTTTAGATTTCAGTAACTTTGATATTCTCTATCTTTTAATAAAGGATTGCCTGTCTTGTCTAATAAAATTTTCAATGGACCACCTCCATGATTCATTGATTCCTTGTTTTCTTCTCTTTCTATTTCACTGATTTCAACCCCCAGATGCATAATTTCTTGATGTCTACCTCATTTTATAATTGCTCATTCACTTCTTCCTCTTCTAGACTTTAATTTGTGCTCTTAATTGACAATATGTGAGTTCTCCAATTTTTTAATGTAGAATTTGTGCTATGAACTTGCTTCTAAGCACCAATTTTATTTTCCTGGGTTTAAATAGAATTATGCATGTTGGATATTCATTTTCATTGAATTCTGGAAAATCTCTGATTTCTTCCTCTATTTCTGATTTAACCTATTTTTTTCATTCATTAGTGTGGTGTTTAGCTTCCATGAGTATGTAAGCCTTGCACTTGAGAGGAGGAGGGTAGCCTGTGTTATGAGAGCTTGGATGGCATGGATTGCACATAGACAAGGCTGGCTCAATTCGGTCTCCCTGTAGACATGGCTGTACCCTCTCTCACTGCAGAAACCATACCATAGGTGGTATCCTCCTGTTTCTTCTTTTGTTCTATGTAGCTCAAGCTTGCCTGCCACTCCCTATAGCCCATGCCGGCCCACTTTCCTGTCTTGAAGCTACCCCTGTCCATTGGCCACTCTTTCCCATTTTTCCCTCCCTGTAGCCAGACAGCCTTCCCTTAGCCCAGGCTGTCCATGCTTCCAAGCAGGCCAGCCAGGGCTATGCAGGACAGAGCACACTTTGGGAAAGACATTGAGTGGGCAGTGCGTGCAAATGAGACCCTTTATGCTAATGAGATATCTGATGCAAATTAGGTCAGCAGAGGTATTGGGGGATACATATACTAATAATGGGGCAAGAAATGGAAATAAGGAATAGTTCTGGGCGTTGAGCTGTCTCCTATGCTAATGAAGGGGCAGGGCTCACTGCTGGAAAATTCAGAAATGTGGTGGGAGGGCGGGGTCATGTTAATGAGGAGCCCTGGTTGATGGTTTCATGCTAATGATGGGGCAGGGCATGCATATCCAACAGGGACTGGTATGCTAATGAGGCATCATATGTCAATGAGCCATCAAATGCAAACGAGGCAGAGCATGCATATTGATGACCAGACAGGATGATGTCACTTAGGTTAACCTAAACATTAAACATTAATTAAGTTAATTAATTGTTCACACCTAATACCTCAGAATAATAGGAAGTTTACTTAATATTACCTTTTGCTGGTCTGTGAGAAATGTCTTCGCTGCAGCAAGGCTTTTGTGGTTTCCACATACAATGACAGCTTATGGGGACACTGCACCCATGGTTGATTCTCCATGGAATACTCCTGGCACAATCCGTGTGCCAAACAGTGTCAGATATTATCCATCCTCCAAGAATGGAACTTTAATCCTATCCTTTCTCATGCAGTGCACCTCCCAAATTCCCAATACATTAAATTTGTTTCCATATTTTGACTTTATGAATAGAATTTTAACACATTTTGCTCCACTATCATGAGCAGTGTGAAGCAAGAGTAGGGGAATGGGTGGGGGAACAACCACATATGAGCAGGGTAAGGGGAGACAGGAAAGGGGGTTTGCAGAGGGGGAAACCGGGGAAGGGAATAACATCTGAAATGTAAATAAATAAAATATCAAATTAAAAAACAATAAAGTAGCCGGGCAGTGGTGGTACACGCCTGTAATCCCAACACTCAGGAGGCAGAGGCAGGTGGATTTCTGAGTTCGAGGCCAGCCTGGTCTACAGAGTGAGTTCCAGGACAGCCATAGCTACACCGAGAAACCCTGACTTGAAAAAACAACAACAACAAAAAAAAACCACAATAAAGTGTGGTGCACAAATTTCCACACTAGCAGCACCTTAAATATAATAAACAGTTCTATCCTCAGGCTGAAAGGCAGACCCCTGGATCCCACATTCTGGAGACACACAAAGGTGGGCAAATGTGGGTGCACAAATACACAGCGGAAAGTAGGAGACAGTGAGATGTCAGAGAGACACAGAGTCACATAGAGACAGAGACAGAGAGACCACCATGGGACGCAGGACGAGTGCAGGGAGCAATGTTGTCTCAGAATATAAAGCATGAGATGCAGGAAGAAGAGCTAATAATTCAAGGCTTTAAGCCGGGCACACCTCTGATCCCAGTACCTGGGAGGCAGAGGCAGGCAGATTTCTGAATTCGAGGCCAGCCTGATCTACAGAGTGATTTCCAGGACAGCCAGGGCTACACAGAGAAACCATGTCTCGAAAAATCAAAATCAAAATCAAATCAAATAAAATAAAATAAAATAAAATAAAATAAAATAGAAAGAAAGAAAAAAAGAAAAGAAAGGAAATGAAAAGAAAAGAAAAAAGAAGAAAAGAAAAGAAAAGAAAAGAAAAGAGAAGAAAAGAAAAGAAAAGAAAAATATTCTAGGCTTTAGAGTCCAGCACTGATAAAGAAAAGGTGAGTTCCGGGACCCTCTAGCTGCTGCCAGGGGGATCCAGCACCCAATCACCTGCCAGGGAAGTTCAGAGCCTCACCACACACTCACAACAGCTGTAATCTCCCAAAGTCAGCGCCTGTCAAGGCCTTTCCAAATGCATGCTGGGAACTCAGTCTGCACTGCCTCCATCCCTACATCCTGTCCCTCAGACCACAGGCTCAGGTCTCATTTGGAGGGAGTAGAAGAGTCCACGTCCCATCTCACTTGTACCCACGCTTCAGGTGCTGAGTCTCCTTGGAGAGCCTTTATGGACGTGATTTTGGACATAGTGGCATCCTGGAGTTGCAGCCAGGTAGAAGAAAAACCTGAAAAATACAAATTAAGGGAGATATTTGCAGAACCAGAACTGACACCATGGGATTTGATACAGCAAACACGTACAGCCCAAGGATCCATCAAGGATGACTGCACAGCCATCTTGCAGGTCATTTCTCTCACTGGGCATCAGGTGAGTGGTCAGATGCTCCATTTTCTTTTCCTGCTCCTTGATGACATAGTTGAGCAAGGGGGTTGTAGCATACCCCAGCCTCTGTAGCTAGAGGAACACAAGTGAACTTGCAAAGTGAGAAGGCATGGAGAATGCACAGACCAGGCCAAGACCCAAACAGAGAGAGAGCACACATGTAAACCAGTGACACAGCAAAGATTTTGGCACAGCCTTGAAATGTCTGTACTGTGGATCTCAGCTCTCCCATCATCCTGTAGAGATTTGGGTGTCTAAGCAACAGGTATTTTGTCTGCCCCCGTACACATGCTTATGATGACCACAGAGATGGCATCTCTAGGGTTGTTAACAACTATACAGGGTAAAACTTTGCTTCAGAGCCCCCAACAATGTAACTATAGAAACCAGGAAAATAATGGCACCCATATGCAGTGTTCAAAACCAGATGTCCTACCATGAATTCTAGGCTCAAGTCTGTTGATTAAATAATCGTGTAAGGCAAACCATCATCAAATGACTGGAAAATTCAACTGAAAGAGCGAAACAATACTTAACTGGAAGAAGTATCCAGACTCTGATTCTAACAGTCGTTTGGATGCTTTAGATATGTCTGACAGAAAATCTACTGATTCAGGAACCAGGGTGTGATTCTCAGGGATAATTTTGTCACAGTTTTCTGAGAATTGAAGGTATCATAAGAATATTTTGTTATGAGTTACTATATCCTGTTAGCCACCTGTACCTTCAAGAACAAACTGAGAATAAAGTGTTGAACTGATATAAACTGGGAGATATAATTTCTTCCCTAATACACTATGGTCTTCTTATGACACCAGGTTATACCCCCAATTCTAAAGAAAGAAAAATATACAAATTCAAAGTATAATAGCTTTGGACTAGCTAGCTGCTGTCTTAGGCAATGAAAATTCAAATGTATTAGAATCCTCACATTTCAGGAATTATAAGCAGGAAAGCTAATCAGTTTCACAGTGGCACTATTTCCTGTTACCCACTCCTGGAAAGCCAGCCTCTAGTATGCCTATTCCAGGAATTTTCACATCACTGATCCATGACTCACTATGCCTTTTCCAGGACTACATCTTCCTCACTGCTTTACAGAGTGTTGGAAAGTCAGCTCACTTTGGCCTTCTCTATTATTCCTCTAAGTTCTCCATTCTCACTCTCAAGTAGACCCCACCTCCATCTTTCTGACATAAATATGGGTGAACTCTCTAAGGACTAATTGAAAGCCCTGAGAGCAGTGGGTGTTGTGACATCACTGGTGACATCACAGGGGATGCCTAGAGCTCTCCAGGATTCACTACAATGTTCAGACAAGGAATTATTTATGTCATGGGGAACAGGCTTTGCCTTCCTGTGAATGCTCTCCCTCTACTGAACAGAAGCTGAGGAGCCAATCCCGGGAGACACTCCAGGGACACAAATGTTGATCACCTCCCATTCAAAAGTCAGAGGTCTCAGTCACTGAGATTTGTCAGTGTCAGAACAATGGGAAAGTGGTGTGCTTCATTTCCAAATGTGTTAACTGTGGAGACCTGGGACAGGATGGAGAGAAGAGCCAGCCCATTAAGTTGGCAGCAGAAGATGTCCACTTTCTTCCTAGGCTTTGGCCACATGAACTTGTTAGAAGGCAGTTCCAGGGACACCTTCAGCATGTGGAGATTCAGGACGGGAGGGACGTTCTCAGGACAGTCTTGCTTGGAGATGATGCCTGAGGAGAGGAATCAGGAAAACAAGATGACTCAGATGTGACACTCTGATAAGAGACAAAACCAAAGGGTATAATATATTCTCTGTATTCCATGTTCTGTATGTTAGGCTGTGAGAGACGCATCTTCCCAGACAATCCCAAACAGTTGTGTATCCAAATATGTCAACAAATGTCTAAATTCTCTATTTCCTAAACATCTCTTGTCTGTCCCTCAAGCACTTCCAACCTATTCTATAACTGAATTAACCACATTATACCACATCTGACTGCCTCCAAATTTGGTCTAAATGTTTCAAATATAACAATACAGCATGACTCTATTCAGATGACAGGAGCTATTATCCAGGAGATGAGTGATTTCTGTAGAGAGATAATGTCCAAGCCTGAGCATGATCAGTGATCTCTCGCCTGATGTCTACAGTCCTTTCATGGGAAGGATACAGCTGTGGAGCTCTATGGGGCCATATAGTTATAAATTTCATATTCTCATGAGAAAGACAATTTTTTGCCCATCATGGTTAAAATGCTAATTACAGTCTCAAAGTTAGTCGTTTTATTATTAAGAATGGTGTCTTGAGTAGACTCAGTAATACAATTAATTTTATTGAGCAAATGTGACAATAATGGAACCATGTCCAGACAAGCATCATGATACACTTATGTAAGTTGGCCACATGATGCGATGGTATTCTGTTTTCTGTGGGTGTGTCTGTCTTCTCTACATCTGTTCAAATGTTTTGAAATTGTGAATGAAAGACACACATATGTTGTTTTAACTTTAATATGCCTTAAAATGTGTATTTAGTGACTATTTTTAAACATTTTGCATCTAACATATTTTATGATAAAAATTTAAGGTTTACTTCGAATATATTACTGATAAAATTGAAGAAATATATACAAAACATTGTTAAAATTGAAAATTTTCTGGAAAATTATATAGAAAATATATAAGACAGAGAAAACTTTTTTAAACTAAATAAAGAGGTAACTAGAAACAATTCACAATAACATTGAAGATTTACATAGAAAATATTTCTGAAAATATTGAAAACATATAGAGAAAAATGTGTAAATATAAGACTGTGTTGGTAAATAATAATAATAACATAGAAAACATAGAAAATGAAGGTTCCTCTTATCCCAGCTTTATTTTGCTCCACAGGTTTTACCTTATTTTCAATAAATTATAGGAAGTCTGTAATTTCATTTCCTTTTTTCTTTTTTCTTGCTCCAATACTCGCAATAATTACTCATCTTACTTGAGTTTGAAAGGTTTCTGTATATGCTTTTATTGCTGAAACGTTGTAGATATTCATGCCAGAATTTTAATATAAATATTGTTTCAAATTTTCTGTATGTATAGGGTTTGGTTGTATGACTTATAATCCAGTCAATTTGGAGAAAAAGCCATGGAGGACAAGAATATATTTTATTGTTTTCTGATTATATGTAATGTTCTTAGCATATTTATTCAGTCATTTTGTTTGAAAGTATTTGGTACATAGATTATTTTTCCATTTATTTTTTTTCTAAATGACCATTCCATTGTTCAAAATAATGCATTGAAATCTCTTGCTATCAATGTGTGATGGTCAATGTGTGATTTATGTTTTACATGTATTTCTTTTACAAAAATGGGTATCCTTGTGTTTGTGGCAAACAATATGAGAATGAAAGCAATTTGATAAATATGTAGTATCCTTCATATCTTATTTGGTTTAGATTGAAGTCTATTTTGTTACCAGTTGGACGGGTTCAACCAGCTTGTTCCTTAGGTCCATTTGTGTCAAAAAACTTTCCAGCATTTTATTCTGAGATAATGTATATCTTTCATGTTGATGTTTATTAATTGTAAGCAGCAGAAGGATGTATTAGATGAAGAAGGCATTTGAAATTATCCAACAACACTTCATAATAAAATGAAGGCTGCTATCATAGATATTTGTGAATAACCAAACAAGATTGCTGTTTTTAGCAGACAGCCGACATTAATAATTTTAACATCTTTTAAAATAGTACATTGATTTTACTTCAACTTTTAACATTATGGAGGAGTACATGAGTATAACTCTTATATTAAGTATCAAAAATGAAATAGTAGTTGAGATAGGCTGTGAATCTAACCTCACTATGGGAAATGGTAGGTAAACAGAGACAAAATGATATATTGAGTATGAAAATATTGTGTGAAGTCTTACACACTATTCCAGAGGCAGTACATGCAGGAGTATGCTCTAGTTTATGCAAAATTCTGGTGGATTTCTCTGGATGTAAACAATAATTTTCTTTCAAAGTCTATTTATGATTAATTATAATGTGCAAGATGAATTGATGCATGTAAACAATTGAATAAATAAAGCATATGATATAAGTTAGTTATTTTACTTTAAAATGGATATTCATTATTGTCATTTAAACTGCATTCATAAAATTTTAACAGTGTAATTCGATGAATAGCCATGATTCAATATAAACATTTAGAATAAATTTCACAAACCAATCTAATAAATATAAGCAAATCAAACTTATGTAATGCAGATATACTGAAACCTGGACCATATAACACAAATAAGATTTCTGGGTCCACTGTTCTCATATTTATATTGCAATTTAGATGACAAACAATAAGGTTTGACATTCACATAAGAAAATTTTCTCCAACCTACAAGTATATGTTCTTGTTAACAAGAATTTAGAATAAAACAGGAGGACATTTCAAACTAAAAATGACTGAGGAAATTCAACAGTTTTGAATCTTGATGTAACAGTGTGTGTCTTTTTTATCAGTAAGTGTGTGTGTGTGTGTGTGTGTGTGTGTGTGTGTGTTTTCACATCTTTGCACAAAGAAAGTAGGAGAGTTATTATCTGAAAACTGAAAAGGCATGCAGGAATTGAGAATGGGTGTATCATGTGAAGCTGGTAACATGAAAATATAGAAGAAAAATACCATTCTTGAATTGGAAATTGAGATTGAACACAAAATGTCATGAAGGGTAAAGGAGGTTGATTGAACTGAGGAATGAATCAGTAACAACATGGGCAAAAGGCACAAGAGATAATGGTGTTGGCAGTGCTGATACCAGGAATGTACATGATACATTTGTGTTAGTGTGCCATAATAATGTATGGCATTTTCTTTTAAAAAATTAGACATTTGCTTTATTTATATTTTAAATGTTATTCCCTTTCTGTGTTGCCCCTTTTCCATGCTCCCCCACCCCTGCTCCCCTGTCCCAATCTCCTGACATGCATTCCTCTATTCTGGGGAATCAAGCCATCACAGCACCAATGGACTCTCCTCTAACTGATGTCTGAAATGGTCATCCTCTGCTACATATGTAGCTGGAGCCATGGGTCCCTACATGTGTACTCTTTGGTTGGTGGTTTAGTCCCTAGGAGCTCTGGGCATACTGGTTAGTTCATATTATTGTTCCTCCTGCAGGACCATCTCCCCTCCCACTGTGTCTATGAAGATACCCCCCACTCACCCATGCCCTCCTATTCTACTGCTAAACTGGGAAATTGAGACTTCACAGAACGAAGGGCCTCTCCCCCCACTGATGCCACATAAGGTCATCCTCTCCTAAGTATGCACCTGGAGCTATTGCTCCCTTCAAGTGTAAACTTTGGCTGATAGTTTAGTCCCTGGGAGCTCTGGGGTGTATGGTTGGTTGAAATTGCTGTTAGTCCTGTGGAGTTGCAAACCCCTCAGATTCTGCAGTCCTTATTGTAATTCCTCCATTGGAGTCCCTGTGTTTATTCTGATGGTTAGCTGCAATAATCTGTATCTGTATTGGTCAAACTCTGGCAGAGCCTCTTAGTGGATGTACTGGCTAGTTTTGTGTGTCAACTTGACACAGGTTGGAGTTATCATAGGAAAAGGAGCTTCAGTTGGGGAAGTGCCTCCATGAGATCCAGCTGTGGGGCATTTTCTCAATTAGTGATCAAGTGGGGGAGGGCCCCTTATGGGTGGTACCATCTCTGGGCTGGTAGTCTTGGGTTCTATAAGAGAGCAGGCTGAGCAAGCCAGGGGAAGCAAGCCAGTAAGTAACATCCCTCCATGGCCTCTGCATCAGCTCCTGCTTCCTGACCTGCTTGAGTTCCAGTCCTGACTTCCTTTTATAATGAACAGCTGTGTGGAAGTGTAAGCTCAATAAACCCTTTCCTCCCCAACTTGCTTCTTGTTCATGATGTTTGTGCAGGAATAGAAACCCTGACTAAGACAGTGGACAAATGCATGAAGATCCTGTGTGCAAGTAATTCCTGTAATCAGAAATAGTGTCTGGGTTTGATGGCCTCGTTATGAGATGGATCCCCAGAAGAGGCAGTCTCTGGGTGGCCTTCCCTTAAATATGTGCCCTACTATTTGTGCCTGCATTTCCTTTAGACAAGAACAATTATGGATGAAAATTTTTGAGATCAGTGGCAGCCCATTCACTTACTCTTAAAAGACAACTTTACTCAGTATTCTTATAAAATACTTCTCCATTCACATTTCTCAAGATACATGTCTCAGCACTCTAGGACAGCTTAACCCAAAACCAGAAATCATACATATTGAAACATTGACTTTTAAATGTAAAGCATTATCCAGTGCTAAACACTAAACTTGTTCATCTCATTAAAACACATAATAGGTTATACAATCACACAAACCAATGAGTTGCCCACATATACTCTGCTTTCTTTCCTTCCAAAGTCACAGAAAGAATTTCCCGATTGTACGATGTTCAGGAAACCCTTCAATGGTCAGTGTTTATTTTAAAATGCAAGAAAGAATAGATGATAGATGGGAAGAAAGATTTTATAAGAAAAGTTTACACAGTAGAACAGAGTGTTGCTTCACAGTCACTATTTACTTCTAAGATACTAAGAAGATATTTCTAAACAACACTTCCACACAGCCACTACTGCCATGCAAAACGAACAAAAACAACATAAGAAAACAAAGATAAAATAGAAGTGTCAGCACAAGTTATTACATTGAAAAATGGAAAAATAATTTGGTATTCAAATATTAAGATTACTTTCTCATCAGCACTGAAAGATTGGAAGGTAGAGTCAGGGGGCTAATCCCCCAACCACCGAGTACACATGGGGGGACCCATGGCTCTACCTGGATAAGGAGCAGAGAATATCCTTCTCTAGCATCACTGGAAGAGGGGCCGCTTACCCCAGTGAAGGATAGATGTCTCAGGGTAGGGGAATGCTAGGGTGATGAGCAGAAGTTAGTGTGTGGGCAGGGGAGCACTCTCATAGAGGCTGGAGAGGGGGAAAGTGATGGGAGGGTTGTTGAGGAAAAACATGGAAGGGGGATAAAACTTTAAATGTAAATTAATAAAATAAGCAATAAAAAGAAAGAAAGGAAAAAGAGAGCACACAGCCTTTTCTCTGGGTCTGGTTGAACCTTTAACATCAATCTTTGATCACGTAAATTAACTGTGGATCTCTGAAGAACTGTATAATTTGGGATAGGGCAGGATTAAATATATTTCTGATTTGGTCTGTTTATTGATCCTGAAGACCATGTAAGCAGAAGCCTTGTTCAGATAATATGTTTATGTCACTGGTGTGGTGTAGTCCACACTGTACATGGTCTGTGGGTTTTAGTGACTATAAACTTGAGACTGCCTCTTCCTGACTTGGACTCTGTCATACACTGTCCTGTGTGTATCGAGTAGCTAAGATTGTACTTTTACCGGATGTCCCTCTGTAAGTCACTGGATACAATTCACTGACACAATTTCTAACTGTGTCCACATCATCTCCTTGTTGAAACTTTACAAGGATCAAAGTCAAACTTTCCAAGGATCCAGGAAGCCTTTGAACAAGAAAGTTTCCTTCCAGTGGAACTTTTCACACACAGGAGTGATATCATTGATCCTGAGAATTAATCATCTTATTTGCCTTCTCTTGTTTTTTACATGGACTATGGACACCAGGTGCTGAGCCCCAGGGAAGAGAGAGTTTAAGAAGTCTCCGCGGCTCAGGAGAAATCGAAAAAAAAAAAAAAAAAGGAATAACGGATATGTAGGAAACTCTGCTTTACAGTGTGATGGGACAGTGGGGCACTGTGATGGGACAGTGGGGCACTGTGATGGGACAGTGGGGCACTGTGATGGGACAGTGGGGCACTATGATGGGACAGTGGGTCACTGTGATGGGACAGTGGGGCATTGTAAAAGGACAGTGGGGCACTGTGATGGAACAGTGGGGCACTGTGATGGGACACTGGGGCACTGTGTTGGGACAGAGGGGCACTGTGATGGGATAGTGGGGCACTATGATGGGACAGTGGGGTACTGTGTTGGGACAGAGGGGCACTGTGATGGGATAGTGGGACACTGTGATGAGACAGTGGGGCACTGTGATGGGACAGTGGGGCACTGTGATGGGACAGTGAAGCATTGTGATGGGACAGTAGGGCACTGTGATGTGACTGTGAGGCACTGTGATGGGTCAGTTCAGTTGGTCACTCTGATGGGACATTGGGGCACTGTGATAGGACAGTGGGGTACTGTGATGGGACAGTGGGGCACTGTGATGGGATAGTGGGACACTGTGATGGGACAGGGGGGCATTGTGATGGGTCAGTGGGACACTGTGATGGGACAGGGGGGCATTGTGATGGGACAGTGGGCACTGTGATGGGACAGTGGGACACTGTGATGGGACAGTGGGGCCTTGTGATGGGACAGTGGGGCACTGTGATTGGACAGTGGGGCATTGTGATGGGACAGTTGAGCACTGAGATGGGACAGTGAGGCACTGTGATGGGTCAGTTCGGTTGGTCACTGTGATGGGACAGTGGGGCACTGCGATAGGACACTGCGGTACTGTGATGGGACAGTGGGGAACTGTGATGGGACAGTGCGGCACTGTGATGGGACATTGGTGCACTGTGATGGGACAGTGGGGCATTGTGATGGGACAGTGGGACACTGTGATGGGACAGTGGGGCCTTGTGATGGGACAGTGGGGCACTGTGATAGGACAGTGGGGCATTGTGATGGGACAGTGGGCACTGTGATGGGACAGTGGGACATGTAATGGGACAGTGGGGCACTGTGATGGAACAGTGGGGCACTGTGATAGGACAGTGGGGCACTGTGTTGGGACAGTGGGGCACTGTGATGGGACAGTGGGACACTGTGTTAGGACAGTGGGGCACTGTATTGGGACAGTGGGGCACTGTGATGAGACAGTGGGACACTGTGATGGGACAGTGGGGACTTGTGATGGGACAGTGGGGCACTGTGATAGGACAGTGGGGCATTGTGATGTAACAGTGGGTCATTGTGGTGGGACAGAGGGGTATTTTGACGGGACAGTGGGGAACAGTGATGGGACAGCGGGGTACTGTGATGAGACAGTGAGGCAGTGTGATTGGAGGTTGGGGCATTCTGATCGTACAGTGGGGTCACTGTGATGGGGCAGTGGGGCACTGTGATGGGAAAGTGGGGCACTGTGATGGGGCAGTGGGGTAATTTCATGGGACAGTGGGGCACTGTGTTGGGACATTGGGACACTGTGATGGGATAGTGGGGCACAATGTTAGGACAGTGGGGCATTCTGATGGGACAGTGGGAAATTGTGATGGGACAGTGGGTCATTGTGGTGCGACAGTGAGTCCCTATGTTGGGACAGTGGGGCACTGTGTTGGGACAGTGGGGCACTGTGATTAGACACTTTCGCACTGTGATGGGACAGTGGGGCACTGTGATGGGACAGTGAGGCACTGTGATGGGATAGTGGGATATTGTGATGGGACAGTGGGGCACTGTGATGGGACAGTGGGACATTGTGATGGGACAGAGGGTATGTGATGGGACAGTGGGGCACTGTGATGGTTCTGCTTTGCTCTGCAGGAGGCTGGCATCAGGTGGATGATGATGTCCATGGAGAACAATGGACGTTAACTTGGTCTGAGCACTCCACCATAGGTGGGAAGCAGTGGCTAGCAGAGTTTTGAAACTCCTGCTCAAAAAGGCTGGGGGTAGGGCACACTTTCATATAAATATTTAATTTTAATTAATTTTTAATGAAATAGGGCCATGTTACCAAGTTTAATTTACTTGTAATCCATTTGCAATTATGTACATGATATTAAATACAAACCATGATTTCATGTTTATAGTCTATACAAAAGTGATAAAATGTTTTATTTTAGTAAGCCATGCATTTGTGTTTATTGCTTGTTTGAGTTCAATTGCCATAATTTTTACTGTCAAATGAAAATTTCACATAAAATTCTCCAGTAAACATATTGTTAGTTTGGGCCGAAAGTAAACCAGACATGCCTAGAGCAGCAGGGTACTGAAGGGCATTTTATCACAGAGGAAAATTAGCTTCGGCAATAGCTGACAGTGAGACCCAGCATAGGGTAGCACAAATGGTCATTACTCGCAGCAGTCTGGCTCCAGGCAACTTAGTCTTTGAATATTAGTTGGGTTTTGTTAATATCAAAGTTTCCATTTCCTTTGTTAGTTTGCTAGTGTTGGAGGCATAAGGCTGGAAAAAGCTTTACATTTTTTTGAGAAGCCATTAATATGTAAGAAAGAATCTATAAGAATAGGAACAAAGCAAAACATTAAGTCATAAAATGAACAGGTTGTTTGTGTGATATTTATTCTTTGTGTATTAGGGATCCTATTGACTCATTTGCACTATCAGGAACCATGCTGGCCACCATTTTGTTTTGTACCATGTGGTTATATTAACTAAATCTGTGGGGAAGACACATGGTCCATGTAATATTTGTGATATCATTGGCAAAGAAGGGGTCAAGGATATCCCATAATTGCTTCAATCTAATAGGAGATAAGATTGGGAAGAACCTTGAATACTTGGGCACAGGGGAAATCTTCCTGAACAGAACACCACTGGCTTATGCTTTAAGAGCAATGATTGACAAATGGAACCTCATAAAATTGAAAAGCTTCTGTAAAGCAAGGGACACTATCTGTAGTACAAAACATTAGCCAATAGGTGGGAAAGGTTTCTATCAAACTTTCATTCAATAGAGGGTTAATATCCAAAATATCCAAAGAATACAAGGAGGGTGACTACAGAGATCCAAATAACCCTATTAAAATCAGGGAACAGTGGTAATCAGTGACATTTCAAGTGAGGAATCTTGAATGGCTGAGAAACACTTAAAGAAATGTTCAACACACTTAGTCATCTGGGAATTTCAAATAAAAACGACCATGAGATTCTACCTCACACTAGTCAGGATGGCTAAAATAAAAAAATATTGGGACAGTAAATGTTGGCAAAGATGTGGAGAAAGGGGAACACTCTTTCCCTGCTGGTGGAATTGGATGCTGGTGGAAACACTCTTGAAACCAGTTTAGTAGTTCATCAGAAAATTGAAGATAGTACTACCTGAGGACCCAGAAATGCCACTCCTGTGGATATACCAAAAGATATCCCAAAATATAACTAGAACACATGCTCCACTATGTTCATAGCAGCTTCGTTTATGCTAGTCAGAAGCTGGAAAGAACCCAGATGTTCTTAAATAGAGGAATGGGTACTGAAAATGTGGTAAATTACACAATGGAGTACTAGTCAGATATAAAATACAATTAATTAATGAAAGTTGCAGGCAAGTGGATGGAACTAGAACAGATCATCCTGAGTGAGGTAACCCAGACACAAAATAACACATGTGGTAGGTACTCCCTAATAAGTGTATACTAACCCAAAAGGCCATAGTACATATGATAAAACTACAGAGCATATGGAGTGTAGAAGGAAGGATGATCAGGGGTGGATACTTCAGTCCTTCATTGGGAGCATACAAGACAATTGTGGGAAATAGAAGGAGAGTGGGACAGGGCAGTGAGAAAGGATGAGGAGGAAATAAGGGTGACCGTATCAAAATCTGGAAGAGACACGAGAGATATACAATCTTTTCATCCATGTAGAGTGATGAGTGCAGATAATCAAAACTGCTTCAATGCTTTGACTAAATCATATTTCTGTGCCACATCAAACCTTGTTTCAAATAATTGATGAAAGAAAAATCAGTATCTGATTAATGGTAAACAAACAGGGCAAGAAGGTTTTATTAAGAAACTATATCAAACATTTAATTTAATTGCAACACCAATATTTCAGAGATTAATCTATAGAATGAAAATGGGATACAGGCTATCACATGTTCCACATAGCACAACATGGAATCAGATAACTGGTTCCAAAAATAAATAAAGGGACTACAAACTGAACAGAAGCTATGGAATAATATTTGTGAGACATGGAAGAACATTTTATTTTATAAACTCATAAAGCACTATAGAGGACAACTTAAGATTACCATCCAATTGTTTTACTCAAAGACAAAGACTCAATAAATAGGAAAGATACAGTGGTGTGTGGTGTGCCTTCTTTCTACCATGGCAAGTCAATAACATGAGCTTAAGGCAGAAATAAAAGAAATTTCAAAAAATACTATTTATGATACAAGGACATGGAGGATTTCTCTAAAAACTAAGATGGAGTCTCACCTCTCAAACTTGGCAAAAGCAAATTGAAATTTATTCGAGGACCTTTATGTTTGATCCATAGTCTGGCTATGAGAATGGATTTGGATCCAAGTCCAGTGCTCATGTGCACCAAATTACTTCAAAAAGGCTGCCACAGCCCAGGATGGCATTTCCATAGTAGTCACAATGCAGTGAATTCAGGCTCCACACACATTCCCAATTCATTTGACATGGTATTTCCACCCAGTATATAACAAGTATAGAATATCACATTATCACGGTTCAAAATTTTCCCAATCTACAGTTCTGCAAATGTACTGAAAAGATTCAAATTTACAAAGACATAACTCAACCAAAATATGAGTCATATTTTTATTCATAGTAACTATGATGGTACAATAAACTCCATAACATGATTTTATTATAAGCCAGTGACATTGCAACCATTCCAAAAGTAGAGTTAAAGATTCCTTTTAATTCGGTGTGTATATTATGGGCCAAAATATGTAGCTGAAACAAATATAAATCACATTAATGATCCAACTGTGTCACTGATTGTACTCTAACCAAGTTACATAAAGTGGCATAACAGACATACATTTGTGTTGTTGAAATGGAATCCAAGACAGTACTGTTTAGAAACAAATAAACGCTAGACATGAATGAAAAATATAAGGTAATTACTAACATTAGCGATACAATTCTCTCACAGTAATGGCATGTGAACTCTTTCATTTCTTTGAGAAAAAAATGTATGAAATTGTTCTCTAACTCCTTAATGAAGTGTGAACACACATCAACAAAGAAATGTTTCATCAAATACCACTGGCTGCCAGGGACTGATTATCAGCCAAGAGATCAGCCTAATAACTGTGAATGTGTGCACAAGTACTGATATTGGACAGAATGGATGTTTAATCTTTATAAATCCAGGCAGGTTTGGATTTAGCATAATGACATGTTCTCCAGATGACAGGAGTCACAGGAAGTTTGGAGATATTTTGTAAAGATGACAAGCATACAATAGTATATGAACACTAATTTAATGTTTAACTCTTGGCTCAACATGTCATGGGAAACTGCTCTTCCCTACACTAGACAATAGAAGACATAATGTCCCGTGATTCTTCTCAAGTTGTGAATGGTGTCAAAATTTTAAAACTTTCTCAACTCTTGTCTATGGAAGTTCTGATGAAATCCCATTGTGAACATACAAATTGTTTTCAACACAGGGTCTGTTCCAAGTTGTCCATGAGAATAATTCCCCTTCGAATATTCATTCCATGGATATGAATGAAATCATGCCACTTGAGGATGAAGAACAGGATCTTCAAAACATGTTTTCAGAAATGTTTTGATCAAAAGTTTTCAGACCTCAGATGTAGTGCTTGAGGCCAGAATTTTCCTGAAGTGTCCAAGGTGTTCACAACATGTTTTCAGAAATGTTTTGATCAAAAGTTTTCAGACCTCAGATGTATTGCTTGAGGCAAGAATTTTCCTGATGAGTCCAGGGAGATTACAACATGTTTTCAGAAATGTATTGATCAAAAGTTTTCAGACCTCAGATGTAGAGCTTGAGGAAAGAATTTTGCTGATGTATCCAGGGAACATGACACAGGATGAATGGAAAGGAACTGTGGATATAAATAAGTATAGATCTATAGAGCAGTAGCCTTAAAGGAGACACATTGGTGTAAATGTGCTTGTGTGTGAGTTTTGTCTGCATAAGACAGTGACTTCACAACTGCTTCTTTTTTAAGAGCCTAGCAGACATGAAGAAGCTGTGTGCTTTCACTATTTCCTTTTTGCTCCTGAAGTTTTCTTTCATCGTGTTCTGTTTGACTGAACAGAATTGCTTTTGGAGGATAAAGAATAGTGAAGATAATCATGGAGATTTGAGAACTGACTGTGGTTTTACCCTTCTGACAACCAAGGAACCAATTGACAATATTTATGATGACATTTTTGAACTCAGGTAAGTCACTAATATTTATTTCCTGCTTCAATATTATGAATTTGAAATACTAATCTGTGTAAGCAAACAGTGGAGTACTGTCCTGTTTTTTCTTCTGTAACTTTAGGAACCACTGAAAATTAAGTAAAATGTCAATCATTATTTGAATACTTTCATCTTTTTTTTCTCTTTTTCTTTTTTTCTTTTTTTCTTTTTTTTCTTTTTTTTTTTTTTTTTTGGTTTTTCGAGACAGGGTTTCTCGGTGTGGTCCTGGTTGTCCTGGAACTCACTCTGTAGACCAGGCTGGCCTCAAACTCAGAAATTCAACTGCCTCTACCTCCCAAATGCTGGAATTACAGGCGTGTGCCACCGCACCTTGCATTTGAATACTTTCAAATGTATCCCAGTTTAGTTTAGCTTTAACATATTGGACTCTAGATCTCATGGAGAGATCACATGGACAATGAGAGAGACTGAATCCTATCTGTTGAGTCTTTGTGAATATCATATGTACAAAGAGGTTTCCTCATCTGCCATGAATTCACAAGTCTCAACATTGGCAATAGCTCAATATGAATAGACAACTTCTCTGTCTATATTCAACATTCTGCCAATGATTACTGTATGCACACGCAGCTAAATGCCTTCCTAAGATGGTTATCTAATTTGGTCTCCAACAGTTGTACATAGATTCATTCATTGAAATATTTGTGTATATGCAGGTCTACTATTCCTGCTTGCATATATAACATGTGTACTTGTGAAAGTACTTACACATTGCTTTGTAACATAGTTTTAAATGAGCCTTTTCTGCCATTCTAGAATTGACTTTGAATATGGAAAAAGATTGCCAGTCTAAATATTGTGTTACCAAAATAATCTTTTGGTCCAATTTGGCAAATTCCCATTCGGGTATTAGGCTTATTATCACTATCAGGTAAATTGCCAACATTTCTATTAATTTGTGAACAAATATAACATTATAGAAAATCTAGCTGAATAAATGTAGTACTTGTGGAAAAGAAGCTGTTATTGTGGCTCCATAGTTCTGGGATCCCAACTGTGAGATGTTATCATCGGTGGCTGCAGATCATGAAGGATGGACTGTTTTAAACTCCTTTTAGTGAATCAGTGTGCCATTAACTTCTTTGTATCAGACTCTTATCCCATCTCTTATTTAATTTTTACATCTTTGGGATTTAAAAATACATTTTCCAATTGTTAGCCATAGTATACTCAGTACACCTTGATAATGATGGTGGCTTCAAATTATTATACTATTCTGTTAGGTCAGTAGGAATTTCATTTCTGATGCATTTCTGATTATTATTTCACATCTGATTGGAAAAATAGTAATTCTCATTGGTGACCCATTTATACGCCACAGTAATGTTTAAAATTACAAATAAATGAACAGTATCAATACACTTTTCAAGTTCAGAAAGAAAATTTTAGCTCTAAACTCTCAACTGAAAAATGCAAATTTCAGCGAAGGAGAATGTTAGGTGTTTTTATCGTGATTAGATGTATTTACTAGTAGTAACAGATGAACTGACAACTGTGCGGTGTCAGATGAACAAATTTCCTATGAAAATAAGATCTTTGTGCTCAGACAAAACTTAAAGCATCTCAAAGAATAAGGAAGACTGAGGAATGAAGACAAATGTGATATCATTTTTGCGAAATTGAGATAGTAACAAAACAGTAAAAGGTAACATTAAATTCATGTGTTAAAGAACATAAAGGATAATATGCTGGTTATGTGATATATTGTATCATTTTGAATATTTTGAAATGGATAAATAAATTTAAATGTAATATGTCTTATAATAATTATTCTGTTTGTAGAATTTTAAGAGTTGAAAATTAAAATCATGAACATTACTGTTCATAATTCCCAAAGAATATTTTGTATGATTGGAAACAATTTAGTACTCAGCAATAGACATAGGAACCTCAGGTATGGATATTATTAAATATGCATTAATGATATTTTAGGATATGAAAGGATAGAATATAAAAGCTGAACTAATTTTTTGATGTATTATTTGATTCTCAAAATAGGCAATATTATTAAGATGCTTGATGTATAAAACACATTTAAATTATGAAATGAATTTAAGGAGAAACTGTTATGTGTTTCATATGTGGTTTAGTTCATGCTTTTTTGTGTATATGTGGAATTACAACTCCAAGGTTATTTCATAACAGTCTTACTCAAGAGGATTATAACAAGGCTGACATTCAGAGATAAAGGAAACTTTATCAATGTTCATGAATGCTAAATTTATTGTATCATATTGCCCATTGTCTATGCAATCTTAAATTGTATTCAGTTTTAAACATATCTACTATATGAGGCTTATTTCAAGACATTTAGTCAGGAATTTAGCATGTATAATATTACAAACTTCATTGCAACTGAAAGTTATGTTTCAATCATCTCCCTAAGTCATCATTATGTCTTGTTTTAGAATACCACAAAGAAGATATGAGTTTTTTATGGTCATGTTTTTTGCTACTGATGAGATCAACAAGAATCCTTATATTTTACCCAACATGTCTTTGTTATTCATCACCAATATTGATCTATGTCAAGATACTTTGGGTGTCCTGGATATAGTACCTACATCAGAAAACAATACTGAAGATTTTATTAATTATGCCTGTGGACAATATCCACCTTGTGATGTAGACCTTACAGGACCATCATGGAAAACATCTTTAAAACTGACAATTCAATCTAGGAGAACAAAGGTAAGAATATGTGACACAGAATGAGTTAACAACATTAAATTCTATTTTCAGGTGCCTACAAAAAATCTTGGGCAACATGTATTTATGAGTGTTCTGCTATACAAACTTACACACAAACACACACACATTATGTATATATATAATTAAATAATCAGATCATAGATGTTTTGGGCAAACAGGCAAAATTGTGTTGTAGGAAATTCAGACTTGTCAAGAATAGCCTAGAATCTATTAAGAATAATACATTATATTCCTAGTATAATCTTATAGTCCGTAATAGCAGTTCTGAAATGTGAGTAGGGTTACTTGTATATGAGTCCATGAATCCTAACAATCATATTCCTCATATGGATGTTTTATGCTCTCTTCTACATTCTTCAGATTTTCTTTGGACCATTTAGTCCTAACCTAAGTGACCATGACCAGTTTCCCTATGTCCATCAGATAGCTACCAAGGACACACATTTGTCCCATGGCATGGTCTCCTTGATGCTTCATTTTAGATGGACTTGGATAGGAGTGGTCATCTCAGATGAAGACCGGGACATTCAGTTTCTCTCAGATTTAAGAGAAGAAATGCAAACGCATGGGATCTGTTTAGCTTTTGTGAATGTGATCCCAGAATCCATAGAGATATACAGATCAAGGGCTAAGATATATGATAAACAAATTATGACATCTTCAGCAAAGGTTGTTATCATTTATGGTGAGATGAACTCTACTCTAGAAATCAGCTTTAGAAGGTGGGAATATTTAAGTGCTCAGAGAATCTGGATCACAACCTCAGAATGGGATGTTATCACAAATAAAAAAGAATTCAGCCTTGATTTCTTCCATGGGACTGTCATTTTTGCACACCACAGAGTTGAGCTTGCTAAATTTAGGAATTTTATGCAAACAAAGAACTATGAAAAATACCCAGTAAACATTTCTCAGTCTACACTGGTGTGGAATTATTTTAATTGTTCAGTCTATAAAAACAGCAATAAAATGGATCATTTTGCATTCAATAACACATTGGAATGGACATCACTGCACAAATATGACATGGCCCTGAGTGAGGAAGGTTACAATTTGTATAATGCTGTGTATGCTGTGGCCCACACCTACCATGAACTACTGCTTCAACAAACAGAGTCTCAGAAAACAACTGATGTCAAAGAAGAATTCACTGACTGTCAGCAGGTAATTTTTCTTACTTTTCATTATGCATAGATACATCAATGTGCTCATTTTAATGGCACCAGAGAAACACCCGTCCATTTGTTAGACATTATTCTTTCATTAGAAATATTTTACACTGAAAAACTCCCCAATTAATCTTTTACATGGATGAATATCAATTTCGAGCATCTCATTTAAAAGGAGACAATACATTTTTAAGATAACAGTGAATATTGTGAAAGTGTGTCTCAACTTTTTCACAAGTGAGTTTAAAATTTAAAATAGGAGCCAAGAGTTTTGTCATGAAAACCTCAAGTGATGACAAGTCTAGAATACTTATCTAAAGAATAATTGCTCACGAATCAATACATGTCTTTTAATTAATAGTTACTCATTTAATAAACAATTTACAAAACCATAAATTATTAAGACTATGCCTTTCATTAAGTTTATATTTATCTCATATATGTTTACACTCTATACAGGAAAGACTAATAATCAATCTTTATTTGGACACACATTCTGAATCCCCCCTTAATTTACACATAAATGGCTTTATTTTTTAAAAAGGGTTTTAACAAAAGTATGTACACACACATTCACACAACATGTTACTTGTTATCTTGTAAGCATTTTTTCTAGCATGTTTTAGTATTGCATAATAATAAGAAATATGTTAAAGTTCAATTATACAGGAAGTGGATCTTTTTACTATGTGACTAATTTAATACACTGTGTTTTCTAAAAGTCATTAAAAATTAGGGGAAATTCTCAAAATTTCATTACGTTTATTGATAAGCATATGAAAGCATCTAATGATGGCTCTCACTTAGGTGTCTTCCTTGCTGAAAACCAGGGTATTTACTAACCCTATAGGAGAACTGGTGAGCATGAACCATAGAGGAAATATGTGTGCAGAGTATGATATTTTCATCATTTGGAATTTTCCACACGGCCTTGGATTAAAAGTGAAAATAGGAAGCTATTTTCCCTGTTTTCCATGGAGCCAACAACTTCATATATCTGAAGACTTGGAGTGGGCCATGGGAAGAAAATCAGTAGGTATAATTTTTATTTTTTCAGTTCATCTACATTTTAGAATATGAGGCAATGAAGTATCAGCTCTGTGTTAAAAACAACTGCAACTCTTGACCATTCTCAGTTGCAAGCACCAAAGTATGAAAACTCCCTATTTCATGTAAATCTGGTCTTAGGGATCAAAGGCCTCTGGATTCGATGTTCAAATGCACCCACATGCCTATTAACCACTCATATATATATATATATATATATTTATTAAATTTGTATATATAATTTAAATTTTTAACTATATTTAAACTATAGAATTTGCAAAATCTGTGGGAACATATTTATAGCCAAATTAAAAATAGTATGTATACATTAACAGAAATCGTTCTCTAGATTCAAGGTTTTCATTTTTTAATTTGTGTATACACACAAATTATATATGTATATGATATATGCATCATATATATGCATATATATAGGATTTTTACATTTTTATTGAATACTTTATTAACATTTCAAATATCATGCCCTACATGTCCTCTCCACCCAGAAGGTCCCTATGCAATTCCCTGTCCCACTGCCTCTATGAGGGTGTTCCCCACCCATTCACCCATTCTCATCTTTCAGCCCTGGCATTCCCCTACACTGGAGGATTGATCCCTGTAGGCCCAAAAGCCATTGCTCATGCTGACAACCAACAAGTCTATTCTTTGCTATATCTGAAGCTGGACTCATGAGTACCTTTATGTGTATTATCTGGTTGGTTATCCAGTCCTGGGGTGTCTGGACAGTTGCTCCCCACATGGGGCTGTAAATGTTTTTAACTCCTTCAGTCCCTTCTCCATTTCCTCTTTCGAGGACCCCATGCTAAGTCCAATGTTTTACTGTGAGCATGGGCCTTTGCATTTTTCAGGCTGTAGCAGAGCCTTTCAGGGGACAGCCATATCAGTCTCCTGTTAACATGCACTTCCTTGCATCCATAATAGCATCCTGGTTTGGGGATGGTATATGGGATGGATCCCCAGGTGAGACAGTCCCTTGGTGGTCTTTCTTTAGTCTCTGCTCAATGCTTTGCTTCTATATTGTCTCCTGTGAGTAGTTCCTCCCACTTCTAAGGAGGACTGAAGCATCCACACATTGATTTTACATTTTCTTGAGCTTCATGTGCTTTGTGAATTGTATCTTGGGTATTCAGAAATGTTGGGCTAATATCCTTTTATCAGCGTTTGCATACCATGTGTGTTCTTTTGTGATTGGGTTACCTCACCCAACGTGATATTTTCTAGTTCCATCCACTTGCCTAAGAATTTTATGAATTAATTATTTTTAATAGCTGAGTAGAACCCTACTGTGTACCACATTTTCTGTATCCATTCCTTTGTTAAAGGGCATCTGGTTTTGCTTTGTTTTGTTGTGTTTTCAGCTTCTGGCTATTATAAATAACGCTGCTATGAACATAGTGGAGAACGTGTCCTCATTACATGTTGGAGCATGTTATGGATATATGCCCAGGAGTGGTATACTGTGGTCCAATTTTTTGAGGAAGGGCCAGACTGATTTCCAGAGTGATTGTACAAGCTTGCAATCGCACTAGCAATGGAGGAGAGTTTCTCTTTCTTCACATCTTCAACAACATCTGCTTTCACCTGAGTTTTTGATCTTAGTCATTCTGACTGGTGTGAGGTGGAATCTCAGTGTTGTTTTGATTTGCATTTCACTGATGACAAAGGATGTTGAACATTTCTTTATGTGCTTCTCAGCCATTCAATATTCATCAGTTGAGAATTCTTTGTTTAGTTCTGCACTCCACTTTTTATTAGGGTTCTTTGATTCTTTGGAGTGTATCTTATTGGGATCTTTGGATATTAGCACTCTATCAGATGTACAATTGGTAAATTTTTTCCCAATCTGTTGGTTGCCATTTATTCCTATCAAGAGTGTCCTTTGCCATAGAAAAGCTTTGCAATTTTATGAGGTCCCATTTGTCAATTCTTAATCTTAGAGCATACTCAATTGTTATTCTGTTCAGGAAATTTTCCCTTGTGCCCATGAGCTTGAGACTCTTCCCCACATTTGCTTCTATATATTTCAGTGTGTCTGGTTTTATTTGGAGGTTCTTGATCAACTTTTTCCTTGAGCTTTGTACAAGGAGATAAGTATCAATCAATTTGCATTCTTCTACATGCTGGCCACCAGTTGAACCAGCAGAATTTCTTTAAAATTCTGTCTTCTTTGCCGTTATTAATGGTCTTTTTAGTTGGTAATCTTCAATTTCTTCTATACCTATTATCCTTTGGTATGGTCTTCTCATTGTGTCCTGGATTTCCTGGATATTTTGGGTTAGGGGATTTTTGCATTTTTCATTTTCTTTGACTGTTGTTTCAGTGTTTTCTAAAGTATTTTCTGCATCTGAGATTCTTTTTACTGTCTCTTGTCTTTGGTTGGTGATGCTTTCATCTATGATTTCTTATCTTTTCTCCAGGTTTTCTATCTCTAGGATTTTCTCCATTTGTGATTTCTTTATTGTTTCCTTTTTCCATTCTGGTTGGCTGTGTTCAATTCCTTCACCTTTTTTATTGTGCTTTCCAATAATCTTTAAGGTATTTTTGTGTTCCCTCTTTCTCCCTGTTCACCTGTGTTGTCCTTTATTTCTTTAAGGAAATTATTTATGGCCTTCTTAAAGTCCTCTGTTATTACCATGATGATTTTATACCATTCTTTCTTTTCTGGTGTGTTGGGGTATTCAGGTCTCATTGTGGTGGGAGAATTGTGTTTTCATGATGCCAAACAGACTTGGTTTCGGTTGCCTATATTCTGACACTTACCTCTTGCTATCTGGTAATCTGTGATGTGCGCTGGTCTTGCTGTATTGATTGTGGCTTCTCCCTCCTTCCAGCATGTGTGTCAGTATTCCTGGGAGAACAGATCTTTCAGGAGAATTTGGGTACAGGAAGCCTTTGCACAGTGTCAGCTCTGGGGTGCAATGTGAATCACAGAAGGATCTTTTCCCAGGTTTCTCAATATCTGTGAACACAGGGTCCTGGATGGTTACTTAGGGGTAGAAGTGTTGGTCTTCTCTGTGCTCACAGTCATGTCAGCACTCCTGGGAGCCCAGATCTCCCCTGGAGGTATTTGGATATGGAAAACTTTAGCACAGGATCAGCTCTTGGAGCTGTTGCACAGGATCAGCCAATTTATATATTTTTATTGGTTATTGTAATTGATGATATTTCAAATGTTATCCCTCTTACTCATTTCCCCTCCTCTCCCTTATCAGGTATTAGTGGTAGGGAAGGCCCTTGGACCTGTGGAGGCTTGATACCACAGCATAGAAGAAAGCTAGGGAGGTCTGGCAGTGGAGTATGGTTGTATGGGTAAGATTCCTCATAAAATCAGGGGATCGGGGGAAGGGAAAGAGGAGTCCAAGGTTTTCTTTTAAACTAAGAAAAAAATATTAATTTTATGTGTCTTTTATAACATAATTTTCCATATTCATCAAACAACTCTTTCTTAATTTACCCTACCTTCAATTTCTATAAAACTCAATGTTCTAATTTTTTATTTATAAATGATGAAGGAGAAACTGATGCCACATTAATATTTCTTTTAAATTAATCAGTTTAGGAAGGAAACTACATTGCTACAACCTTAGTGTTACACATATAATATTACGTGTTGTAGTAAATATTGTGTAACATTCATTGCATTGCATTGTAAAACAAAATATTAATGTGCCTGAAATTGTTAACTAATGTTGGTTATCAGAGGAATATTTATAACAATATCAGTTAATGTCCTATATATCAACCTATGGTTCATTATACATATTATGCATACATTAACTATACATACATGTACACACACACACAGTATATAACAATTTTTTATTTCCTCAGGTTCCCTCCTCCTTTTGTAGTGTGCCATGTACTGCTGGATTCAGGAAAATTCATGACGCAGAATCATCAGACTGCTGCTTTGATTGTGTTCAGTGCCCAGAAAATGAGGTTTCTAATGAAACAGGTACTGGCTTGGATACAGAGGAAAACTTGATGAGTTTGAATACTTTATTTTTCCAAACTAGAAATATGATATGACCTAAATGAAACTGAAGACCTAAAGTCACTGTGTTTCATAGCTTTATCAATTATATATTATCAATTTATTTGGAGCCCATGATATAACCTGCAATATCCTCTACAAATAGTGAATGTCTCACAATGTGATTGTTACTGATTTTTATTATGTAGAAAATGTTTAGGGAGACAAATACGCATAACAATTTTAAACAAAAACTTTAGGCATAATCTATGCATACATTTACTATTCTTTGATTCTTTGTAGAAAGAAATTTGACTACATGACCATTCCTCAATCTTTCCCTCCATCACCAGCTTAGTCCTTGACGAATGCCAGATTCTCAGAATGTTATATTAATGAAATATATTTTAGAGCTTAGATGGTTCAATGGATTATGTGTTTCTGGTTCAAAAAATTAGGACAAAAGTGAAGATTTCAAGAATGCAACAAGACTGCACATTACACTTCTCTGTGAGCAGTGAAATTATGGTTTGAGAATTATATAATCTGAGATTGTGAATATTATTTTTCATCATAATTTTCTTTCTTTTTTATTTAATAAATATTTTTGCTGTTTCATTTCCTATGATGATGCTTTCTTCCATAACAAAGCATATTTAAATAGATAACAATCATTAACTACATAATTTTGATATGTTATGAGGGTTTATTCTTTTTCACCAGCAGATATGGAAGAGTGTGTCAGGTGTACAGATGATAAATATGCAAACTTAGAGCAAACCCACTGCCTCCAAAGAACTGTATCATTTCTTGCTTATGAAGAGCCATTGGGGATTGCTCTAGTCTCTATTGGTCTGTCTTTCTCAGCCATTACAATTCTAGTACTCGTTACTTTTGTGAAGTACAAGGATACTCCCATTGTGAAGGCCAATAACTGCATTCTCAGCTACATCCTGCTCATCGCTCTAGTCTTCTGTTTTCTCTGCTCATTGCTCTTCATTGGACATCCCAACCAGGCCACCTGCATCCTGCAGCAGATCACATTTGGACTGTTTTTCACAGTGGCTATTTCTACAGTGTTGGCCAAAACAATAACTGTGGTCATGGCTTTCAAGCTCACTACTCCAGGGAGAAGGATGAGAGGGATGCTGACATCAGGAGCACCTAACTTGGTCATTCCCATTTGTACCCTGATCCAAGTTGTTCTCTGTGGCATATGGTTGGTAACATCTCCTCCCTTTATTGACAGAGATATACAGTCTGAACATGGGAAGACTGTCATTATTTGCAACAAAGGCTCAACCATTGCCTTCCATGTTGTCCTGGGATACTTGGGTTCCTTGGCTCTGGGGAGCTTCACTGTGGCTTTCCTGGCTAGGAACCTTCCTGACAAATTCAATGAAGCCAAGTTCCTAACTTTCAGCATGCTGGTGTTCTGCAGTGTCTGGATCACCTTCCTCCCTGTCTACCATAGCACCAGGGGGAAGGTCATGGTGGTTGTGGAGGTCTTCTCCATCTTGGCTTCTAGTGCAGGGTTGCTAGGGTGCATCTTTGTCCCAAAGTGGTATACTATTTTAGTAAGGCCAGAATCGAATTTTATACAGAAATACAAAAATAAATTGCTTCGTTGAAACTTTCATAGTACGAAAATGTTAGATGATACTCAACATATTTTTCTTTGTCTTAACCAAAGTAGTACTTAATCATAGAAAATTTTTAGTAATAAACAAATTTGAACTTACAAAAATGACAGCACTCTCCATTGTGACATCAATTAACAAAGTTTGGTGAAACATGGTTTCATTCATAAGTACACAGTCCTAATGATACTGAGAAATGGGAACCTTAATTGAAGAAAGGCTACCATAATTTTGATCTCTGGTTTTGTGTGTAAGCCATGCACTTAATAAATGATTTATATAAGGTGACAGCACTGACTGTGGAGAGTAATGCAAGTATGTCACTTTTTTTTAAGTTATAATAAAGAAGACTGTAGTTAATAGGGACATGAAGGCAGTAATCAACATTATTCCACATGCTTTTATGGAGTGCTTTCAGCAAATTTCATGTCTTGACTATACTGAATATACTGTGACCAAGGTACATAAGTGAATAAACACTTTTCTCATGTTTCTTTTGATCATGGTGTTTTTTTACAGCAATAGAATCTAAGACATCACATAACTGGTAAATTGCCTTTGATGGTATTTAGAATATCATATATTCCTTAAGCAATAAAAGGCAGTTATTTGAAAAGGGAAAAAAGAGTGAATGCTATCAGAGTGTGAAGCAAAGTAACAGTATTACATATGACAGCACAGAAACACTAGACATTGGAATAACTTTACAATAAAATAGGAAGATATTAAGAATATCAGATAGTATACAATGAAGGGAACATTTTATGAAGTTGACAAAGTGATTCAGATAGGGCCTGCAATACTATAGTTTGTAAATTTATGTGAAGCGACAGAATTTTATAATGAAATGAAAGTGTTTCATTAACCCAGATGTCCCTCAACAGAGGAATGGATACAAAAATGTGGTATATATACACAATGGAATACTATTCAGCCATTAGAAACAATGAATTCCTGAAATTCTTAGAGAAATGGATGGAGCTGGAGAACATCATACTAAGCGAGGTAACCCAGTCTCAAAAGAATACCCATGGTATGCAGTCACTGATAAGTGGATATTAGCCTAGAATCTTGGGACACCAAAGACTAGGTTTAAGTCACACTACCAAGGAACTAGTATACTGAGTAGGTCTCCATGTCCATACTAGTACCAGCAAGGAGCCTGGGTCTGACTATGATGTATTCATAAGTCCTCAGCATAATGTGTGGTTGCTTTGGATAAGCCACTAGATGAAAAGATTAACCTGGCACCTTCTACTGTCACATGTGCAGGAATAGAATATTTTCATATCAGACTTTCTCAGACTGCAATGTCCTTATTACACACTGCAGAGTCTAGTTTCTCTATCAGGTAGCTAGACATTGCCAATCTTGAGAGCATTCTTTCAGTCATTCTCTATGTTAGCTTATCTCTGGATGGCCAAATTCCAAGCTAAATAACTTCATTGAATCTACCCTATATTTTTTTAAAAGATAAATGGGTTTCCAGACTTGCAAAGCATTTGCAGAGAATTTGCATAGCATGTACAGTGCCCTAGGATCAAGCAATACTATTCCAAGAAAATCCAGGCGGTGAATAATGAACAGCCCAATTTACAGTTTAGGTGTAGGCTTCAAGAAAAAGAGTTTCTCCATAGAGACAATAATTCACTCTAACTGCAATACTCCACTGGTCCTGCCAAGGTTGCTATTATATATATATATATATATATATATATATATATATATATATATATATATATATATAATATAGATGAAGAGCTAGTAAAATTCCTTGCATGAAAAGATCAGATAAAAGGGCAGTTCAGTTTTAAGAACACATCCAGGAAACAGAAACCCATGAAGACTAGAAAACGGCAAAAAAAGCCATAAAAGCTCTTATCCCAAGACCATAAACATTAGGTATACACATCCCTCTAAAAGAGAGAGAGAGAGAGAGATCTCCAGCTGTCTCTGACTTACAAAGGTAATGGGAAAACAACAAAAACTAGTAAGGTGTAAATATTTGCCAGATATTACAGGAGAAACACACAGAGGATATTCTATTTATCTGTTCCATAACAATCAGATCTGTAAAGTCGGCCTGAGCCAGATACACTTTTTTATTCTCAAGACTCATGAGGCTGACAAGACAATGCTGGGAGGGATAATAGTCTCTTTCACATTTAACAAAACTTAGTCTAAATGCTAAAAGGTTAACTGATGGGAAAGAGGCAGAAGGGATAAAATAAGGGCTACAGAATTTACAGTACAGAAAAGGCAGAAATGGCCATTTCACAACTGGTGGGCCCCATGAGAGTCACTTAGCAGTAGAAGCATTTCTTCTTCTTGACCTTCCTGTGGTTCTCTGAGGCTTCATTGTTCTCATTCTCTAATCTCTGCAGGTGTGATATTACTTGCTCATGGCCTAACTTCATCTTCTCATAGAAAGAATATGCCCTGTGGGAAGACATGTCCCTAGGAGTGTAGACTCCCTGGAACACTGGCCTAAAACATCACATCAGCACAGGATGTTCCTCAAAGAACACAAATCATTGAGTGTGATATCCTGGATCCTTTGTACTGTCAAATTATGTTGATTATAATATATGTTATCCTGACACTAGGCAGACAAAGGCTATGTATCCAACTGTAGGAGTCCTGGTTGCATGAGGGCACTCAGTAGGATTGGGGATGCAGTCTATCCCATTATACTCTCAGGAGCAAAGTCGGTCAGAAATTGCAAGTTATTGTGGGGATTAAAACCAAGAATCAGACACCTCTAAGACAACTGCTAAGGATTGCCAAAGTATACCAAGGTACACTCTTCCTTGGAGACGCATTTATGGACACGAGTTTAGGCATAGTGACATCCTAGAGGTTCAGCCACCTAGAAAAAAAGACCTGAAAAATATGAGTGGGGATTTGCAGACCCAAGGATGACACTATGAGATATGAAACAATGAGTACCTATAGACCAATTTATCAGTGGTAAATGTCAGGAAATCTTGCAGGTCATTTCTCTCACTGTGCCCAGTGACTGGTCAGATGCTCCATTTTCTTTTCCTGCTCCTTGATGACAATAGTTGAGCAGGGGGGTTGTGGCATACCCCAGCCTCTGTAGCTGGAGGAACACAAGTGAACTTGCAAAGTGAGAATGCACGGACCAGACTGAGGCTCAAAGATGAAGAAATCACACCTGGAATACAGTGAGACACAAAAGACTTTGGCACAGGCTTGAAATGCCTGCTCTGTGGATCTCAGCTCTCCCATCATCCTATGGAGATTTGGGTATCTAAGCTGCCAGGTGTAATGGGTGCCTCCATACACATGCTTATGTTGACCAAAGAGATGGCATCTGTAGGGTTGCTAACAACTACACAGGGTACAACATGGCTTCAGAGCCCCCAACCATGTAGCTATGGAAACCAGCAAAATAATGGCACAGTCCCCAAGCACACATATGCAGTGTTCAGTCTCCCACTGAGTACAACAATGCAGTCCTCTGCTGCATATGTTCCTGGGGCCACACCTCAGCCCATGTGTGCTCTTCAGTTCATGGCTTCATCTCTGTGAGCCCCCGGGGGTCTGGGGTACACTGTTTGTCTTCTTAAGGAATTGGCGTCCCCACAGCTCCTCCCATCCTTCCCCTAACTCTTCACAGGGGTCCCTGACTTGAGTCCGATGGTCGGCTGTGAATATCTGCATCTGTCTCAGTGAGTCGCGGGTGTGGCCTCTCAGAGGACGGCCATGCTAGGCTCATGTCTACACGGACATACTTGATTCTCCATCTCAAATGGCTGTCACCCCGTGCAGTCTGTCCGACGTGGCAGAGCTATGCTCTGCTCAATTAGAACATGGGGGCTTCAGGCACACCAGGCCTTAGTGTGGGTTGTGACTCTGTAGTGACAGTGTGAGCAGCTTGTTATGGATCTGTATTTTGCCATGAGCATGTTCACATTGGCTGGTTGTACATCACAGTTGTCATAGATAATTATATAAAAAAAACGGTAGAAAATTAAATATTTATAATATTATTGAATTGGTAAAAGAAACATTTTCTGATAAAATTGAGATTTACATGGATACAATTTTTGATTAAAATTGAATACATATATAAAATTATGTTAAAATTGAAGAATTTGTTTGAAAATACTACTACTACTACTACTACTACTACTAATAATAATAATAATAATAATAATGGTAAAATAGTAAACTTAGAAAATCTCTCTGTACTAACTGACCAAGCACATGGAATATTTTCCTGATAGAATTATAGATTTGGATGGAAAATATTTCCCAATAAAATTGCTCTGAGCATGTTCCCACTGGCTGGTTGTGCGTCACAGTTGTCATAGAAAATTATATAAAAAACGGTAGAAAAATTAAAATTTGTAATATTATCGAGTGGGTAAAAGAAAATTTTCTGATAAAATTGAGATTGACATGGATACTATTTTTTATATAAATCGAATAAATATATACAAAATGTGTTAGAATTGAAGAGTTTGTTGGAAAGTAATAATGATAAATTAGTAAACTTAGAAAATCTCTCTGTACTAACTGAACAAGCACATGGTATATCTTCCTGATAGAATTATAGATCTGGATGGAAAATATTTCCAATAAAATTGCCGTGAGCATGTTCACATTGGCTGATTGTACATTACAGTTGTCATAGAAAATTATATAAAAAATGTAGAAAATTAAATATTTATAATATTATTGAATGGGTAAAAGAAACATTTTCTGATATAATTGAAATTTACATGGATACCATTTTCAAATAAATATATACAAAAATATGTTAAAATTGAAGAATTTGTTAGAAAATAATAATAATAATAATAATAATAATAATAATAATAATGGTAAAATAGTAAATTTAGAAAACCTACCTGGACTAACTGACAAAGCACATGGAATATAGAATTATAGATTTTGATGGAAAATATTTCCTAATAAAATTGCCCTGAGCATGTTCACATTGGCTGGTTGTGCATCACAGTTGTCATAGAAAATTATATAAAAATGGTACAAATATTAAATATTTATAATATTATAGAATGGGTAAAAGAAACATTTTCTGATAAAATTGAAATTTACATGGATACTTTTTTTGATAAAAATTGAATAAATATATACAAAAATGTGTTAAAATTGAAGAGTTTGTTGGTAAGTAATAATGGTAAAATACTAAACTTAGAAAATCTCTCTGTACTAACTACTGAGCATGTGGAATATTTTCCTGATAGAATTATAGATTTTGATGGAAAATATTTCCTAATAAAATTGCCCTGAGCACATTCACATTGGCTGGTTGTGCATCACAGTTGTCCCCATGATGGTGTGGACACAGATTTCTAAACAAACATGATGGACACACACGTGAACCCCGGCATCCTCGTCTCTACCCGGCCTGCTTAGCACACTATCCGTGGGGTGTTTGTAACACAGTCCTCCATCAGCTAAACGCTACTCACTGTCACTATTTCCTGAGCTTGGTGAATCCTTTCCATCTTCAGTTCTTCTCTTCTGTAAGTCAGTTTAATATTGGAGTTCCACCCAGCGTGCGAGATGCTTCTTAGAAGATCCAAAAATAAACTAACAATGGATCTAATACATAAGTGTTACCTATGATGCCCAGTCCCGCTGAGCCCCGCCCACCTCCCCTGTAAGTGACGCCCACAATGACGCCCAGTCCAGCTGAGACCCACCCATCTCCGCCATCAATGACGCCCACAATGACACCCAGTCACACTGAGCCCCGCCCACCAACCCTGTCAGTGACAAAATGACAGTCAGTCGCACTGAGCCCTGCCCACCTCTTCCATCAGTGATGCCCACAATGACGCCCAGTCATGCTGAGCCCCGCCCACCTCCCCTGTCATTGACGTCCACAATGAAGCCCAGTCGTGATGAGCCCCGCCCACCTCCCTTGTCAGTGACGCCCATAATAACGCCCAGTTGCGCTGAGCCCCGCCTACCTCCCCTGTCAGTGACACCCACAATGACAGCCAGTTGTGCTCAGCCCCGCCCACCTCCCCTGTCAGTGATGCCCACAATGACAGCCAGTTGCGCTGAGCCCCGCCCACCTCCACTGTCAGTGCTGCTAAGAGCAGAAGTTGAAGATTTAGGAGGAAATGGCGCTCTCCAAGTACAGCGTCCGACCTGCAGTTGTGGAAAAATTTCTTTTGATATTCCTTGATGGTGACGTTGTTCAGAGGTCACAGCCTGATGTGGGGTGTGAGGAGCACACAAGGGACCCCACAGGAGGACACATCTGGCCACATCTGACTGAGGCTTCCCATCCAGCACCAGGGAGGACCCACCACCCCAGCTCCACTGCTCATCCACATTCTCCTCATGATGGGCAGAGACCCTGCGCTCAACATGTCTCAGAAACAGAACTGACTTGAGGTCACCACACAGCACCCAAGAGCAGCACTCAAAGCAGGACACAGAGAACTGTTCAAGCCTGCACAGCCAACACACACTTCAGCAAGACACCAGGAAGAACCCGCCTCTCACTCTGACTGGCAGGTCTGCCTGGGGTCCTTGATTGGCCAGTGAGTCTTACCCCTCCTCAAGGTTAGAGTGTGCTTCCAGTCCTGGGCCACACCCTTCATATATCTCAGGTCAGGTTTGCACTCCCATAGCATTTGTGCCTGTCCTCCAAGAGCCTCGTCCATCTGTACTCCCACCCAGCACTGGAGGACGACACACCATTGCAACTGAGGCTGTTCAGCTGCTTGCTCCTCCCCTTTGTGGGCAGTGATCCTGCACGCATCATGACCTGACTTCACAGCTTGCTTGATAATTCCTCACAGCCCTTCTCCTTCTCCTTCTCCTTCTCCTTCTCCTCCTCCTCCTCCTCCTCCTCCTCCACCTCCTCTTCCTCCTCCTCCTCCTCCTCCTCCTCCTCCTCCTCCCCCTCCTCCTCCTGAAATCAAGGTGGATAACCAGTTACTTGAATGCAGTGGAGGTATAAAGCTGACCCATCAGTGGAAGGTTGTCCAGGCCTTTAACATTAAAGAGGGATTTTTAGGAAACATGTGTATTGCTTTGAAGCTTCATACAATTCCCTCCCATCAGATGATAGGCATGAAACAACTCTGGGAGAAAATCAGGAAATAGATGACAAACACTGTAGAGCACAATAGTTAGCACACATTTCTCAATGGCAAGGTGAGGAAAAACCCACAGTTGTGTTAGGTCAGGTTGTCTAGATCAACATATCTCATGGACAGAGTGATTTTTTCTGTGTATGTAGAAAGTTTTATTATAATGTCTCAGAGACAGTTGTCCTCTTCTTCCAATAATGGCTCCTTGAGAAAGGGAAACTTCAAAGTCAAGGATTTATTTTCTTCTGAAAGGGAGCTGCAATTTCCCTGAGTCCAGCATGAAGCAAGAAAACAAAACTCTTGTTTCCTAAAGTCACTCTTTAAATTAATAGTCTGGGCACCCTTCCCCTTGTGGGTCAGATTGATTCCTCCACTGCACCTGAGGAATGGGCTATGCAAGCTATTCACCTTGATTACAGGAAGAGGAAGGCAAGTCCTGTCGGGAAAGCTCAGGCAAGGTCTGAATTTAGTTCGTGGTAAGTGCAGGGTCATTGCTCACAAGGGGAGGAGCAGGCAGTTGAATAGTCTGAGCTGGAATATTGGCTTCTCCCCTAGGCCTGGGTGGTGTGAAAGTCCTCTTATACTAAGTGAGTGAAAACCACTCCTAATATCTGGAAAAAAGTTTGGCCCTGTAATAGAAGCACACTTTAACCTTGAGGAGTGTTAAGGCTTTCTGGCCAATCCAGACCTCCAGGCAGACCTGCCATTCAAAGAAAGAGGCGGGATCTTCCAGGTACTTTTCTTCAAGTTCCTTGTGGCTGTGCAGGACCGAATCATTCACTGTGTCCTGCTCTGACCTCTGCTGTTCCATGCTTTGCTGTGAGGGGACCTCAGGGAAGCTCTGAAATCAAGACATGGTAAGCACAGGATATCTGCGCACAATGGGCAGTAATACATGGCTGAGCAGTGGACGCTGGGGTGGAGGGTCCTGTCAGGGGTTGGATGGGAAACATTAGCTACATGTGACTGCATGTGAGGTTTCTAGTGGTGCTTCTTACTTCCTAAATAACTTCACTTTTATGGCTGACACTTCCCAAATAATTTGGACCATTGGTTTGCTTATAGAAATAACATGGTTGCTTTTTTTGATTCTGCAGCACATGTCCAAAACATTTAATGTTATGCACTGCACATTGAGAGGGAGGTATGAATCGAATAGGTCTATTTTAACATGTGACTTGTTTTTGTTTTCTCATTTCTTGCAGTTTTCATATTTTTTACATGTATAGTTTATTAATATTGTGTTTCAAGGGTATCTTTTTTGTTACAATCTATTTAGTATTTTGGATGCTTCTTGTACCTTAATAAGAATATTGGTCTTTAGTTTAGATATTATTCATTTAGGATTTCAGTAAAACTATTTTCATGACTTTTAAGCTGGTATTCCTCTTCTACTACAGTCAACTGTAATATTTGCTTTTGATATGTTGAAGTGTTCCTTGTTACTTAGTGCCAGGAAGTTTAGAATCCAAATATTTTTTGACCAATAAATCCATGTATTCTATTTATCTGCTTTCCTGTTCAGTGTGTGAGAACTTTGCTTATGTAGTTGTCTATGTGCAGACAATTTCAATGTCCTGCTCGAAGGGACTTAGGATCTGCTTAAATCATTACCTGCTCCATCAACTGCTGCTGTTGTCAGGCGTGCTTTATATACATGGAGCACTAGCTTCAGCTGCTCTCTGTACTTGTTCCCTGTTTCTGTTTTCTACACATGCCCCCTCTATAGTCTTTCTCTATTCTCATCCCACTCTTTCTACTCCCTAAATGTGTTCGAATCTGCAGGTCCTCTTGTGTACCTCTATCCCTTCCCCAGGATCTCATTCCTGTCCTTTCCACAAAACAATATATTTTGCATCAGATCTCATGCATGTTTTAATTTTTGAGGACCTGTTGTGACAGGACATCTTGGATTTCTTGGTGGCATATTTCCCTGGCTTATCTTCATTATATTCCTATTCTGGTGTCTACACATCTAGATTTGTGGTGTTAATAAGACATAGATACTGTTCTCTGTGTTTGTCATATTTGAGTGGCAATTTTATTCCTTAGTTACTGTTTGCTGTCTGTATATTCAGAGAATGTTGGCTAAGTGCTTCCCCTTTTCTGACCTGTTTGGTGTGTATGTTCAAGAGGGAATCTTTGCTAATGTTGAAAGCTGGAAGAAGTGGTAGGCACAAAGATATGATCTTAGCAATCCACCAGGAGACATAGTCAGGAAAGAGTTAAAGCTGCCTCTGGTGTTTTTACAGTATTAGGTACAGCTGTGTAAATTGCATGTGGGATAACAAATAGTGTGATACATTTTAAGGAAAGCCTACTTTGACCCTGGCATGCATGTCATGTGGTTGAAAAAGGAGTGTACACTCCTGTCTACTGGAAGAGAAAGGGGAATTCTGTGCCATTGTATGTTGCATGCTAAGTGTAAGTCGAACCAGAACCATTCTTTGAAAAGGCTACCTGTTTTCCACTGGAAGGTTTTGAAATCCTTTGTCAAAGGTCAAGTGACCATAGATGGGTGGGATCACTTCTGGATCTTCAATTCAATTCCATTAATCTACCTGCCTGTCACCAATACCATGTAGTTTTTATTATTATTGCTCGGTAGCACTGTTTGAGGTCAGGGACACTGATTCCAACAGAAGTCTTTTCTTGTTGATAATAGTCTTAGCTCTCCTGTTTTTTGTTTGTTTGTTTGTTTTGTTTTTTTGTTTTTTTTAATTCCAGATGAATTTGAGAACTGTTCTTTCTAACTCTATGAAGAACTGAGTTCTGATTTTGGTGGGGATTGCATTGAATCTGTATATTGCTTTTGGCAGTATGGTCATTTTTACTATATTAATCCTGCCAATCAAAGAGCATAGAAAAATTCCATCTTCTGAGGTCTCCATGAATTTCTTTCTTCAAAAACTTGATGTTCCTGTAATTCAGACCTTTTATTTGTATGGTTACAGTCATATCAAGATACTTTATATTGGTTTTGGCTTTTCAATTTCTTTCCATTTCCTTTTGTTTCTCAGCCTGTTGTTTATCATTTGTGTATAGGAAGGCTTCTGATTTGCTTGAGTTAATTTTATATCTATCCACTTTGCTGAAGTTGTTTACCAGCTGTAGGTTTTCTCTGATAGAGTTCATGTGTCGCTTAAGTATACTATCATATGATATGCAAATAGTGATAATTTGACTTCTCCCTTCCCAATTTGTATCCCTGTGACCTCCTTATGTTTTCTAATTGCTCTATCTAGATTTTCAAGTATTATCTTGAGTAAATATGGATAGAGTGGGCAGCCTTGTCTGTTGCCTGAATTTATTGGAATTGCTTCAAGTTTCTCTCCATTTAGTTTGATGTTGGCTACTAGTTTGCTGTATATTACTTTTACTATGTTTAAGTATGAGCCTTGCATTCCTGATTTTTCGAAGCCTTTTAAGATAAAAGGATGCTGCATTTTGTCAAATGCTTTTTCAGGATTTAATGAAATGACCATGTGTTTTTTTTTCCTTTGAGTTTGATCGTGTAGTGGATTACATTGCTAGATTTCTCTACATTGAAGCATCCAAGATTCCTGGGAAGAAGCCTACTTGATCATGGTGAATGATTCTTTTGATGTGTACTTGGATTCAATTAGCAAGAGTTTTATTAAATATTTCTACATTGATATTCGCAAGAAAAAGTGTTCTGATGTTCACTTACTTTGTTGGAATTTTGTGTGGTTTTGCCATCAGTGTATTTGTGGCTTCATAGAATGATTTGGGTAGTATTTCTTCTGTTTCTATTTTGTGGAACAATTTAAGAGCATTGATATTAGGTCTTCATTGAAGATTTGTTCAAATTCTGCACTAAAACCATCTGGTCCTGTGGTTTTATTTATTTATTTATTTATTTATTTATTTATTTATTTGGTTGGGAGACTTTCAACTACTACTTCTATTTCTTTAGGGTTATGAGATCATATATCTCATCCATATTTAGCTTTAGTATTTGGCATCTGTCTAGAAAATAGCCCATTTCATCAAGATTTTCCAATTGTGTTGAGCTTCTCTAGTGGGAATTTTTTTTAATTTCTCAGTTTCTGTTATTATACCTCCATTTTCATTTCTATTTTTTTTTAAATTTCATACTATCTCTGTGCCATCTGGTTAGCCTCAAAGACCCAGCTCCTAGTTTTCTTGATTCTTTATATAGTACTTTTTGTTTCTAATTGATTGATTTCAGCCCTGAGTTTGATTATTTCCTGCCTTCTACTCCTTTGGGTGTATGAGCTACTTTGTGTTCTAATGTTTTCAGGTGTGCTGTTAAGCTGCTAGTGTATGTTCTCTCCAGCTTCTTTTTGGTGGCACTCAGAGCTATGAGTTTTCCTCTTAGCACTGCTTTCATTGTGTCCCTTAAGTTCTGGTAATGGTGTGCCTCCATTTTCATTAAATTCTAAAACATCTTTGACTTCTTTACTTATTTCTTCTTGACCAAGTCATCATTGAGTAGAGCATTATTCAGCTTCTATGCGTATGTTGCCTTCGTGCTGTTTTCATTGCTGTTGAAGATGAGACAAAATCCGTAGTTATTGGATAGGAGGCATGGCATTTATTCAGTCTTCTTATAGCTGTTGAGTTCTGTTTTGTGACCAATTATATGGACAATTTTGGAGAACGTTCCATGAGGTGCAGAGAAGAAGGAATATTGTTTTGATTTAGGATAAAATGTTCTATAGATGTTTGTTAAATCCATTTGGTCCATAACTTCTTTAGTTTGACTGTTTCTTTGTTTCATTTGTATTTTCAATATGGCCATTAGTGAGTGTGGGTTGTTGAAGTCCCTCAAAATTATTGTGGGAGGTATACTGTGTGCTTTGAACTTTAGCTGGCCAATTAGTGGACAGATGCCAATGTTTTTAACATTAATGAGGGATTTTAGGAAACACGTGATTTGCTTTGCAGCTTCATACAATTCCCTTCCACCAGATGATAAGTATGAAACAACCTCATGAGAAAACCAGGAAACAGATGACAAAGACTGTGGAACACTATTGTTAGTCAGCACGTCTTCCTCAGTGGCAAGGTGGGGGAAAAACAACAATTGTATTAGCAGAGGTTCTCTAAGTCAACATAGCTCAGAGAGAGAGTGAATTTTTCTGTGTATGAAGAAAGATGATTTATTATAATGTTGCAGAGACAGTTGTCTTCTTCACCAAATAATGACTGTTTGCCAAGGGAAACATCAAAATCAAGGAATTATCTTGTGGTGAAAGAAAGCTGCAATTCCCTGAGCCCAGTATGAAGCCAGAAAACAAAACTCTTGTTTCCTAAAGTCACTCTTTAAAGTTAGTAACCTGGGCACCCTTCTCCTTGTGGGTCAGATTGATTCCTCCACTGCACCTGAGGAATGGGCTATGCAAGCTTTTCACCTTGATTACAGGAAGAGTAAGACAAGTGCTGTGAGGAAATGTCAGACAAGGTCTGAATTTAGGTCCTGGTAAGTGCAGGGTCATTGCTTACAAGGGGAGGAACAGGCAACTGAAAAGCCTGAGCTGGAATTGTGGGTCCTCCCCTAGGCCTGTGTGGTGTGATAGTCCTCTTGCAAGGCAGGCACAAATGCTAAGGGAGTGAAAACCACTCCTAAGATATGGAAAAACAGTTTGGCACTGGACTAGAAGCATACGTTAACCTTGAGGAGTTGTAAGGCTAACTTGCTAATCCAGACCTACAGGCAGACCTGCCATTCAAAGAAAGAGGCGCGATCTTCCAGATTCCTTTCTGCAAGTTCCCTGTGGCTGTGCAGGTCAGAATAATTCACTGTTTCCTGCTCTGAGCTCTGCTGTTCCATGCTCTGCTGTGAGGGAACCTCAAGGAATCTCTGAAATCGAGACATGGTAAGCACAGGATATCTGCCCACAATGGGGAGGAACAGGAGGCTGAGCAGTGGGTGCTGGGGAGGATGGTACTATAAAGGGCTGGATGGGAAACATCAGCTACATGTGATTACATGTGAAGTTTCTAGTGGTGCTTCTTACTTGATAAATATGATGGTGACCTCTGAATAACTTCAATATGATGGATGAACCATCCCAAATCATTTGGACCATTGCTTTGCTTGTAGAAATATTATGGCTGCTTTTCTGATTCCACAGCACAGGTCCAAAATATTTAGTGGTTTGCACTGCACATTGAGAGGGGAGGTATGAATTGAATAGGTATATTTTAATATGTAACTTGTTTTTGATTTCTTATTCTTAGTTTTCATATTTCTTTACATGTATTGAGTTTTGCATATTGTGTGGCAAGGGGACTATTTTTGTTTCAATCTATTTGGCATTTTGGATGCTTCTTGTACCTTAATAGGAATCTTTGTCTGTAGAAATTAGTCATTTAGGATTACATTAAGACTATTTTCTTGACCTTTAAGCTGATATTCTTCTATTACAGTCGATTGTAGTCCTTGCTTTTATTTATATATTTATTTATTTATTTGTTTGTTTATTTATTTGTTTGTTTGTTTGTTTTTCGAGAAAGGGTTTCTCTGTGTAGTTCTGGCTGTCCTGGAACTCACTCTGTAGACCAGGCTGGCCTCGAACTCAGAAATCTGCCTGCCTCTGCCTCCCAAGTTCTGGGATTACAGGCGTGTGCCACCACACCTGGTGAAAGATAGTCTTTGCTTTTGATATGTTGCAATGTTCATGGGATTTAGTGCCAGGAAACATTTAGACACAAAATATTTTTTAACCATAAGTCCATTTATTCTAATTATTTTCCTTTTCTGTTTGAATGTGTGAACATTTGCTTCTGTAGTTGTCAATGTGCAGGCAATTTCAACGGCCTGTTCTCAGGGACTTAGCACTGCTTAAATCATTACCTGCCTCCATCAACTGCTGCTGTTGTCAGGTGTGCTTTAGGTACATGGAACATTAGGCTCAGCTGCTCTCTGTATTCATTCCCTGTTTCTATTCTCTACACATGCCCCCTCTATAGTCTTTCTCTACTCTCATCCCACAATCTTTTCCCTATATGTGTTCCAGTCTACAGGTCCTCTTCTGTGCCTCTATCCCTTCCCCAGGTTCTCACTCCTGTACTTTCTACTAAACAACCTCTTCTGTATCAGACTTCTTGAATATTTTAATTTTTGAGGTTCTGCTGTGACAGGAAACCTTGGTTTACATGGTGACATATTTCCCTGGCTTATCTTCATTATATACCGCAGCTGGTTTCTAAGCATCTGGGTTTGTGATGATAATAGGTCTAGATACTGGTCTCTGGGTTTGTCTTGCTTGGTTGCTAATTTTATTCCTGAATTACTGTTAGCTGTCTGTATTTTCAGACAATATTGGCTGAGTGCTGCCCCTTTTACTGACCTGTTTGGTGGGGATGTTCAAGATGGAATGCTTACTGATGTTGAAAGGTGGAAGAAGTGGCAGGTAGGAATATATGATCTTAGCAATCTACCAGGTGACAGAGTCAGAAGAGAGGTTGGGCTGTCTCTGGTGTTTGTACAGTGTTAGGGACAGCTGTGTAAATTGAATGTGGGATAACAAATAGTGTGGTAAATTTTATGGAAAGCCTACTTTATCTCCTGGCAGGCATGGCATGTGGTTGAAAAATGAGTGTACATTGAGTGTACATTCCTATGTACTGGAAGAGGAAGGGGTATTCTGTGCCACTGTATGTTGCAGGCTAAGTGCAAGTTAAACCAGCACCATTCGTTGAAAAGGCTATATCTATTACACTGAATGGTTTTGATTCCTTTGACAGAAGAGACTTTAGACACTTGAACAGTACAGGATCTCCTGCAGACTATTAGGATCACTGAAGACTGAATGAAATATCATCATAGGGTGAGCATGAGCCTATAGTGACCAGGATGAGAATGCAGTTGATTATAACAAAAAGCTTCTAGATAAGATGATGATGTCATTGGCTGCTTGTCTGTCCTCTCTGGCTTTCTCTTGGGAGCTTGTGGAAGCTCTTGTAAGAGGAGCCCTTCCAAATACATTTTGGAGGAAAGGATATTCTGTATAGGCACAAAAAATCTTCTTCTTTAATATTTTCTATATTCATTATCATCTTGATCACTGTGACTACTCTTGGTCCCATACTGCTATAGAGTCCTTCACCCATATTTCCTCCATTTATCCTGTAAGATAGTGTGGTCCTCCTGGGTATCCTCATATCATGGTGCATCAAGTCTCTCGTGGGTAAAGTGCATCCTCTCCCACTGAGGCCAGCCATGGCAGTCCTGTAAGCTAAGAAATTCCAAAGATAGGCAGTGGGTTTTGGGATAGGCCCTGACCAAGTTGTTGGAGAACCCTCATGAAGAGTGAGCTGTCCATCTGCTACTTATGTACCAGGGGCTTTGTTACTGCTGTATTGTATTTGGTTCATGGCTCATTGTCTTGAGTGTCCCTAAGGGTCCAGGTTAGTTAAGATTTTGATCTTCCTGTGGAGTCCCTATCCTCTTCAGGGCCTTCAATCCTTACCCCAGATCTTCCATAAGAGACCCCAAGTTACATTCAATATATAATTCTGATTCACTGCATTGGTTTAAATCAGCTATTGTGTGGAGCCTCTCAATAGGCAATTATGCAAGGCTCCTGTATGGGACCATACCTGAGTGTCCTTAATAATATCATGGATTGGAGTTGCTCATAAGGTGGATCTAGTTGGGCAAATTTTTAATGGCCATTCCCTCAGTCTCTGCTCTAGCTCTACCCCTGAATTTCATTTAGACAGGACAAATTTTGTTCTTTATGTTTGCTGTATTCTATTTGAAACTGCTTTTGTACTCTGTCCCTAAATCACATAAGATACAGTAAACACATTTGCTATTAAATAGTTAGCTATTTTTCAAGCTGGATGTTTTGTGTTTTTAATTATTTTTGTTTTTCTTTTTCAATACAAAATTTAGCTGCAAAGCATTCCCTGTTCTGAGAGTAGGTATAGATACCACAAAGCAACATGGCATGTTTTTGTACAATAAGCATATGATTTTGTTCAACTCTTTATAAACATCTTTAATTTTAGTATCTGGCCAAATATATGTGTTATATTCTATTTGTCAGGATTGCATATGTTCATGACATCAATACTACCTGACTTCAGAGTCATTGAATTGCACGTGTATGACATGTTGCCTAAAACTGTGTTTGTTCTGAAATATTTGAATAAATAGGAATATTTTGCCTGTGGACACAAATGTGATTATCATGTGTGCATCATCATCAGTTTTGTCAGAAGATGGCCTCAGAACTCATGGTCGTCATGTAATGGGTATTTGTTCTTCCCCGTGTATTTGCTAGATATCGTCCTCCATTATGCGGAAGACCAGCAAGGGACACTCAAAACACTGAGCCACGAACCAAATAGCAAGAGGTTTCTAATGCTGAGCTCTCTCTCCTTACTTATGTTGCTTATTTATGATCAGCATTTATATTACTAGTTTCATCTGTCCATTTGTAACCATTTAAACATGCATGCATTTTTAATACAATTTTATTAAAGTTACCCTGGTAGCTGGTGCACTTCATGTTTCTGCAACATGATTACATTATTACAGTGAATGTATAATTATTTGTAGGAACTTCAGTAAAGAACTGTGAGATTTCTCCTTCATATTTATTTCCTTGGTTGATATTTACAAGGGACTGATGGTCTTAATATATACCTTTTGCTGTCCTGAAACATGTAACATAGACCATGATGACATCCAACTTAAAGACATTCACCTACCTATGCATCTGAGATTAAAGACAATAACAAATAAAGCCCGTTTGTCCACTATGTTTCTACTTATTAATTTTTAATAAAATTTCTTGTATTTGTGTTTTGTACTGTTAATCTGATTCTCCCTGAATCTCAGACTCAATTGGCATTTCTTTTGCAAGGCTATAACCTATTAAAAAGTCTCAGAAGCAAAAGAGGTGAAACTTCAATTTCATTCAAAAATAAAATGATGATTAAATTTTAACTTCTATGTCAGGAAATGAGTGGGAGAAGCTTCAGAATTAAAATAATATATTATCAAGGCAGCATACATTTACTTCACAGTGATTTCAGCATCATGCTTTGTGTTGTACACATGTATGTGATATTTTAGGGTAAAATAACTTATGATGATGTGCATGTGAGCTTCACTGCAGAAGAGTGGAATTTACTTAGTCCTTCCCAGAAGAATCTCTACAAAGATGTGATGCTGGAGACCTACCTGAATCTTGCTGCTATAGGTAAGATGTAAATTATCTTTTGCTTTTCCAAAAAAGGATTTTTTTTAATTTTGAAGATCTTCTGTTATGTAAATTGAGAAGATGGAAGAAATAAGGTTCAGTGCTGTGAAAATTCTTAGTAACATGATTTTTTTCTAATTTCCAATAACATAAAATTCATTTCTGTTCCTATGTTTTAGGCTGCAATTGGCAAGAACATCATACTGAAGAACTTTGTCAAAGCAGTAGAAGTCATGACAGGTAATTGTTATGTGAAAGCTGATGCAAATATGCACCTGTCAAAATTTTAATATTTTCTGGAAGCTCTAAAAAATCGAGTTAAATTTAAGTCCTTTAACTGTAACTATGATTATAATATTCTCTCAATAGCATGCAATCCATTGTAGGTTATCTAAGTCTTGTTTGCAAGGCATTCCCTCCAGAAAAAAGACAAGGAAACAATGTCATTACAGACAAATATATTTGATTTATAGTTCCATTAGGGCTATGCAGTGAATCTTCAAATCTGTATAGTCTCATAATATTTAGATGCTAAAAATTAAATAATGATAAATGTATGTTTAAACCATTGAATGTGTTAATAGTCCATGGTAAGGTTTGTGGTTCTCATATTCTCACATTGCTAAGTTTAATGAGAGTTCAGTTTATGATAGTCTAGAATGATGCCATGGGGAAACCTTAATCCATATACCAAATTTCTATGAGGAACAAAATGTCAAACTGCGTGAATATGATGTGTGAAATCTTTCATTTGTTCTTCTTTTAATACTTATATCATGTGTCACAATGATTAACATTCAAATGAGCAAAGGGATATTGACATAAGCAATGCAATTTTTTTTCTATCCCAAACCAATGAGATTATATGTAGTATACTGGTTTGGGTAGAATTTCTGAATATGATAGTAGAAGTTTGCAATTAATTGGCTTTCTAATGTTATTGTAAACTTCTCCAAAGTCACACTGTATAAAAGCTTTATAGGTACTAGTATTTGTAAAATCTTCTGTTTTTTCCTGGGTTATATCAAATGCCATATTATATTTACTACAGGAAAATTAAGAATGCAAGCAATGTTATTAAGCTGTGAATTGTTCCTTTTTTCTTCAGATAGGTATAATACATCATATAGAATTTCCATATTAAAAAGGATATTATAAATATGAGCCATGCAATAACCATCACAGGTGTCTTGAACAACCCATAACACTGGAGAACAACATGAACATATGCTTTGATAAAACCTTAAGAAATTTTGTTCTATACCATTAGACAAAATTGGAAACTTAACTCACACTGATAAAATGATTGATCAGGGTAATGAATGTGGTAAAGATTGCACATGTGCCAATTATTGTTGCAGGCATTTAAGAATTCATAGTGGAGAGAAACCCTATGAATGTAATGAATGTGATAAAGCCTTTGCAAACCACAGTCATCTTCAATATCATAAAAGAATACATAATGGAGAGAAACCTTATGAATGTAATCAATATGGTAAAGCCTTTGCAAGACCCAGTGATCTACAAACACATAAAAGAACACATACTGGAGAAAAACCTTATGAATGTATGCAATGTGGTAAAGCCTTTGCAAGAACCAGTCATTTACAAAGACATAAAAGAATACATACTGGAAAGAAACCTTATGACTGTAATCAATGTGATAAAACCTTTTCATGTCACAGTAGTTTCCAATGTCATAAAAGAACACATACTGGAGAAAAACCTTATGAATGTCAACAATGTGGAAAAGCCTTTGCAGATCGCAGTAATCTCCAAAGACATAAAAGAACACATACTGGAGAGAAACCTTATGAATGTAATCAATGTGGTAAAGCCTTTGCACAGCACACTCATCTCCAATATCATAAAAGAACACATACTGGAGAGAAACCTTATGAATGTAATCAATGTGGTAAAGCCTTTGCAAGACCCAGTGATCTACAAACACATAAAAGAATACATACTGGAGATAAACCTTATGAATGTATTCAATGTGGTAAAGCCTTTGCAAGAACCAGTCATCTGCATACACATAAAAGAATACATACTGGAAAGAATGAATGAATCAATGTGCCAAAACCTTTTCAAGTCACAGTAATCTCCAATCCCATAAAAGAACCCATACTGGAGAGAAGCATAATGAATATAATTATGAATTAAGTGGGAGTTAAGAGGCCATTGGATTAGGAATATAATAGACATCAGTGCTTAGGATCATTTCAACTCTTGTAATGGTTCTTATGACGATTTTTGCAAAAAATGTTGTCTATTTCCATTGTTTCAAGAGTCTCATAGAGGTTAAGGTAAAGAGGTTTACATCAATTGCATTGACAAGGGAAGTCTCAAAAATACCCACATAGAATTTGGCCTGACAATTTTGATCAAGCATAGCAAACATAGGAAAAATACAAAATGTAAGGGTCAAAAAGCAAAGGATCACCAGAAAGTAGATTTAATCAAAATCCTGTGATCTAGGATATTCAAATGTATTAAAGAAATGGTTACATTAGGGCAAGTTTCCATCCAGCTAAAATTATGGATTTGCAGTTGTATGAAACAGAACTGTATCATGTTAGGAATTATTATTACCTGGTAATTTTTTTTCTTGTGGACATATGAAGACACAAGTATGTATCATACTGGCAAATGATGGGTCTTGATTGCTATTCTGGGTTTTTAATTTAAGTTCTGAAAGGAAAAACTTAGGTCCAGGCATGGTGTTACATAAATTTTATCCCAGAGTTCAGGAGACAGAGACCTACAGATCTCTGAGTTCAAGGTTAGTCTACTGAGCAAGTTCTAGGACCTCCAAGCTTAGGCAGCAATGTTTTTGAAAAATAGAAAGTGGGTGATAATGTAAATGAAGGGGCCGTGTTTCAGCCACATCACACAGCAGAACTCAGCAGCTTTGTGTATGTGGCTCTAGATTTAGAGTTAAGTATAGAAGGGAATACACAGAAAATTAATTATGGATGGCTGCAGTTAAAAAAATTAGAGGGTTTGAATAAGAAAGCATCACTGAGGTAACATCTTCTGGGTTGTGTTTTCTGAGTGACAATGAAGGTGTGTTCCAAAGATCGACAAAGTTGAATCTAGTGGTGCAGTGGACTTGGTTATGTGTAAGAATCACCCAGATGGTACTAGTTTCAAATGAATGAAGTTGTCATGCACCATTTATTGAGCATAAGGGAGGCTATGGGTCAAGCCTAGTTGTAGCAGAAGAAGCCAGCATACATAAAATGCATTTACCATGGGATGAGCAGCAAGAATAGCAGGAGCAGTAGAGTTGAGTCAACCAGAGCTCAGAATAATACAGAGGGCAGAGATGGAAAACTGACCCAATCTCTTTGGAGGAGCGGAGGTGTTCAAGTATGGATCCCAGATATTGACATTATCTTGGAGACCCCAAGATTTTGGGATGTTAGAATGGTGGGATATTTGCTCAGGGACACTTTTTCATGGAATAAAAACAGTCAAAGAGGAAGAATTGTGCTTCAGTAGACAAAGCAGAAAGGAGTTGGAGATCTGAAGAACACATTGACATCAGACAAAGTGATGCAGGTTTGGAATTTGCTCAGCTGGATTTGGTCTTCTTAAGTTCCAGTACTTCCTTATGATGGCTTTTAGAAATGATGAAGTATATCATCTGAATTTCAAGGTATATGATTTGCTTTTTGTTTACAAAAATATAGGGGATTGCTATTACATGATAGGACTAATTTCAAAAGAGTCTTTGAACTTTGGACTTTTAACATTTTGAGACATCTATAGATTATGATACCCTTTTGAAGTTGGAGCTCATGTATTCTGCATTATGCTATGTTTAAGTATGATCTCTATACCCTTGTGTGTTTGAAAAATCATATTGGGTCAGTCAGTTGAATGTAGTAATTTAAATATGCCACACTAAGTGAGTGACATTATGAGGTGTTGTGGCCTTGTTGGAGGAAGTTCATCACTGTGGGATTGGGCTTTGAAATTCCTACCAGTGCTGAAGAGACCATCCTATTAGGTCCCTGATGACAGGCTCTTCCTGGCTCCCTTGGAATAAAGATGCAGAGCTCTCTGCTTCTTCTCCAGCATCCTGTCTGCCTACATGCCTGCCTTCCTTCCTGCTATGAGGAAAATGGACTAAATCTCTGAAACTCTAAGCCAACCCCAATTAAATAGTTGCTTTTATAAGAGTTTCCTTGTTCCTGATGACTTTTCATAGCAATGGAAATGAAAGAAAGGAACATTATCTCTTGTTAATTTAAAGTTGGCTCTAGGTTTGCTGTAAAGTGACATTTTTATGTTTAGGCATGTCCCTTGTATCCTTAATCACTCCACGAATTTTATCAGAAAGTGGTGTTGAATATTGTAATTATCTCATGAGATGATCAATTCTTGGATTTTCTTACGCTTTAATCCCAGTATTTTGAACCATCACTGTGTTTCTAGAATGAAGCCTTTCTCATTGACCATGGTAGATGAACTTTTGATGTGTTTTATATTTTATTTTAATTGTTTTGTCTACTAAGTATTTTTATATCTTTGGTTTTAATGATAATTAGTCTGTAATTCTCTTTTACTGTTCAGTCTTTTCTGACTGGATATATGAGTAATCAGATGTTTAGAAAATAAATTGTCTAATATTTCTTTTGTTTCTATAATTTTGAATACACTGAATTATTGTAAAATTCTCTTTGAAAGTCTGGTAGGGTTCTATCCTAAAATTCATGGACTTGGGCTCATATTGGTGGCATATTTGTATTGAATTCTGTTTTCCTTCTTGTTTATGTACATTTAAGTTGGTTTCTCTAGTTTAATTTTGGCATGTGGAATCTATTGAGGAAATTATCCATTTCTGTTAGAATTTCCAAGTTGGTGGAGTGCACCCTTTTTAAAATTGTCTTTACCACTCTCTGGATTACTTCATTGCCTGATATTTAGTGCCAAATATAATTTTATATTTCATTAATTTGTATATTCTTTATCTTTTAAGAAGGGTTTGTTTATCTTGTCTAATAAAGGCTCAAAAGACTAACTCCATGTTTCTTTAATTCTTTGTATTGTTCCCTTTCTATTTTATTGATTTCAGCCCCAAACTTGAAAATGTCTTGCTGTCTCCTCCTTGTTTCATTGCTTCCTCACTGCTTTCTGTTGTAGCCTTTAGACCATGCTGTTAAATTGCCAGCATGAGAACTCTCTAATTTCTTCATGTAGGCCTTTTGTGCTGTGAACTTTCTTCTTAGCTCCACTTTCATTTTCTTTGTTTTCCACGAGTTATGCATGTTGCATATTCATTTCCATTGAACTCTAGAAAGTCTCTGATTTCTATCTTTATTTCTAGGTAGACCCATTTTCTCTCATAAAATTAGGTTGTAGTCAGTTAGTCGCCCTCCCTCATCTCATACAATACTGAGACATTAACAGGTTTTTGGCCCAGATCACATCTTTTGTCTCATTAGAGAGTGTGGGGTGTCCTTGCTCTGGTGCAATCAAGGACATGAGGAGCCCAATTTCTTGGGGCCACCCACTGGGCTGTCTTGTTGCTCTCTGAGATGGAGTTTACTCTATTCTCATCAGAAGTCTCCTCTCCTTATAAATAGCCCCATGGATATGAGAGGAAACAATGGGACCCCAGTCATTTGTGTCTTGACCCTGAGGAAATGATAGCCTTACCACAGTGAGGAGGGCATATGTAAGTCTATGAACCCACAGGAAGTGGACACATCAGGACCGGAAGTGACCATTAGAAGTACAGGAAGTGGCCATGCCACACCCAGAAGTGGCCTTGATGTCACAGCAAGTGACTCGCCCTAACGGGAAGTGAATGTACATCACAGGAAGTGACTTGCTTTAACAGGAAGTATGCCTTCAATGTTCATAAGTGACCATCAATGACACGAAAGTTGCCTGATCTTGACACGAAGTGACTGTAACATAACAGAAAATGGCCTTAATGACTTTAGTGCCCTTTCTTATCTCTAATGACTTTTTTCAGAGCTGCCAGTTCAGCTTTCTGGGCTGACATTCCTGCCAGTTGTGGTTCTGCCCATGTGATGTTGGTGTTGGACACCATCACTGCCCCAGCATACATCTCTCCACCCTGAATGAGGTTGTTGCCATTGGTGAACCCCATTACCCTTACATATATCTAAGAAGTTCTATATACAGGCCCAGTGAGTGAGGTCACGGTCCAGAAGCAGGGCAACTGAGAAGTTATCCTGGGGGCATTCAAGGAGAGAGGCTGGCAGTGAGTCATTCATTCTTCCATCATCTTTAACCAGGAGTTTGATTGGTCATCCATAATCAATCAATAATTGGAAATGAACACAAATCAATCAGGAACTGATGTTCCATCAATCAGTATTCAGACAGGGACTGATCAATCATCTCCTGTGAGCCTCATCATCCAGCAGCCAATCACTCATTTGATTGGTGATCAATAACAGACTGCCAATCGACGACCAGCCAGTCATGAGCTGTCAATCAATCAATCAGTGATCAGTAAATAGTAACCAATTGATTGAAGATTAATCAATGATCAATATTCAACAGATGATGAATCAGTAGACAATTAATCAACAATCCATATAATTAACCATCAGACAATTACTCAATGACTTTGGTCTTCACAGGACTAAAACCTGACTCGATTGATTACTGCTTGGTTGTGAAATGCAGGTTCCTGACTGACTATAGGTTGATTGATTGATTAATTGGTGACACATTGGCCATTGGCTAATGCCAGGACCCCTGGTCTGAGTATGCATTCCCCTGGTCTACAAAGGTCACCTGAAGTTGGCAGAGTAAGGCTATTTTTTTTGTGTGTGTGGACGGTTAAGTAGTCTGCATTTTTCAAGGCATTTAAGAGGTCCTGCATTTTTGCTTTGTTTCTTTTTCCAATGGAAATTCATTTATAAACTGATGAAGACTCTATATGTAGTTTTTAGCAAGACAAAAAGTTGAACTTTATCAACAAAAGCTGGTGGGTTTCCATATTACTTTGAGGTTAACCCTGGTCTTGAGGTGGGGGCACTTTTGATTCTCAAGGCCCCCTTATCTCCTTTTTTGAGGCTATCCTTTTTAGGCATCGCTATGGTCTTCTGATTTGGCCTTGGTTCCCAACAGGGTCTTACCCAGGTCTCCAGTCTGTTGCTTCTGTCCTCTCCTCTGCATCTCCTCTGCAGTCTACCCTCCATTAAACACTCTCTTTGTCACTATCCTTAAATCTCTCAGACAACTCTGTCCTAACTACTCCACCCTCTGGGGATTTGGCTTCACAGCTGGTGTTCCCTGATTGACCAAAGCTCAAGCCACTGCTGCCTTTGCTTCTGGTGATTCAGTGTCCATGGGCGTGTATTTTCAAAAATGTCTCCATGACCCTGTCTAAAAAGGCTGTAGGCCACATGTACACACACACACACACACACACACACACACACACACCCCACACTATCAGTATCCTTTCAGTGCTCTGCCCAACAGTTCCCTAACAACAGCCAGGTGGGCCTGGCCTGCTGTTAAATGGCTGTCTCTTTCTGCCTCTTTTCTCTCTGACCCTCCTCTGCCATCTTCCCCTCCCCTCCCCACCTCCTCTCTCTGTCTCTGTCTCTGTCTCTGTCTCTGCCCCCTCCCTCCCTGTCTCTGCCTCTACTCCAGTCCCAACTCCCCTTCCCACACCCTAAATACACTCTACCCCACACCACACCCATCCTATGGCAGGGCCTGGAGGGGAGGGACTGTGTGTATAGACACCGTGTTCTAGGAAGTGTCTGGAGAGTAAGCGCTCCATCGCCCACATGGGAAACAGTCACATGACTTAAAGCAATCAGAATTACGTCTCTGACGCAGGGAGGGGCCAGGACTTGGGGTGACGTCATAGGATGTGATATGTTTTTTTTTCTCGAACTGTTTCATAAAATAGAAAGAGAAGAAGCATTCCCAAACTCGCTCTATGAAGCCACACTTCCTCTGTTAACTAAACCACACAAGGACACAACCAAATAAGAGAACTTCAGACCAATCTCCCTCATGAATATCAATACAAAAATACTAAATAAAATTCTTGCAAACCAAATCCAAGAACATATAAAAACCATCATTCACCACAGTCAAGGAGGATTCATCCCAGGGATGCAAGGCTTGTTTAATATATGAAAATGCATTAATGTAATCCACTATACAAACAATCTCTTAGAAAATAATCACATGATCATCCCCTTAGTGCAGAAAAAGCATTTGAGAGCTACAACACCTCTTCATGATAAACATCTTGTAGAGATTAGGAATTCAAGGCCAATCCCTCAACATAATAAAAGCAAATTACTGCAAACCAACAGCCAATATCAAATTAAATGGAGACATATTTAAAGCAATCCCAATAAAACCGGGGCCAAGGTAAGGATGCCCACTCTCACATATCTATTCAGTATAGTAACTGAAGTGCTAGCTAGAACAATGATATAACAAAAAGAGATCAGAGGGATACAAATTTTCAAAGAAAAATAAATGTATCACTATTTGCAGATAATATGATAGTATACATAAGCAACTTCAAAAATTCTACCAGAGGGCTGGAGAGATGGCTCACCAGTTAAGAGCACTGAGTGTTCTTCCGAAGGTCCTGAGTTCAAATCCCAGCAACCACATGGTGGCTCACAACCATCTGTAATGAGATTTGATGCCCTCTTCTGGGGTGCTGAAGACAGTTACAATTTACTTACACATAATAAATAAATAAATAAATAAATAAATAAATAAATATCTTTAATAAAAAAAATTCTACCAGAGAACTTCTCCAGCTGAAAACAACATCAGCAATGTGGCTGGATATAAAATTACCTCAAATAAATCAGTAGCCTTACTTTATACAAATGACAAACAGGCTGAGAAAGAAATTAGGGAATCAACTCTTTTCACAATAGTCACATACAATACAAAATATATTTGGGGTAACTCAAACCAAATGAGAGAAAGATCTCTATGAAAATAACTTCATGTCTCTCAAGAAATTAATCAAAGAAGAGCTCCGAAAATGGCGTGATCTCCCATGTTCATGAATTGGCAGAATTAACATAGTAAAAATAGCTGTCCTAATAAAAACATTCTATAGAGTCAATGCAATCCCCATAAAAATCCCAACACATTTCTTCATAGACATGGAAAGTGCAATTCTCTAATTCATCTAAAAAGAAGCAGAAAATCCAAAACAATTCTTAACAATAAAAGAACTTGATGAGGAATCAGCATCCCTGACCTCAAGCAGTACTACAGAGCAAGAGGGATGAAGGTTGCATGGCATTTGTACAGAGGCAGTCAGGGTGATCAATGGTATAGAATAGAAGATCCAGAAATAAAAATCACATACTTTATCTCTGACAAAAAAAGCCAAAAATACACAATGGAAAAAGGAATCCATCTTCAATAAATGTTGTTGGTCTGACCGGCAATCTCTATGTAGAAAGATTAACATAAACCCATTTTTTTTTATTTTGGACAAAGCTTAAGCCCAAGTGGCTTTATTACCTCAAGATTAAAATAGACACACTGATTCTAATAAAAGAGAAATTGGGAAAGAGCCTTGAATTCATTGTCACAGGGATATATTTCCTAAATAACTCCAACTGCTCAGGCACAAAGATCAAGAATTGATAAGTGGGGCCTCATGAAACTGGGAAGCTTCTGTAACACAAAGGATGTAATCACAAGAGCAAATAGGCAACCTATAGATTGGGAAAAAAGTCTTCACTATTCCCACATCCTGTAGAGCGCTAATATCTAAAATATATAAAGAATTCAAGAAGCTAACCACCAAGAAGCTAAACAGCAATATCAATAAATGGGTATGGAACTAAACAGCTAACTCACAACACAGGAATCTTGAATGGCTGAGAAGCACCTAAAGAAATGTTCAACATTCTAATTCATCAGGGAAATCAAAATCAAAATGACCCTGAAATTCCACCTCAAACCAATCAGAATGGCTAAGTTAAAAAACTAAGGTGACAGCACATGTTGGTGAGGATGTGGAGAAAAAGGCACATTCCCTCATTGCTGGTGGGATTACAAAAGGTAAAAGCACTCTGGAAATCAATTTGGAGGTTCCTCAGAAAAATTGAAAATTGATCTACCTGAAAACCGAGCTTTACCTCTCTTGAGCATATACCAATAAGTTGCCCTAACAAAGGATCGTGTGTTCCACTATGTTCATATTACCCTTATTTGTGATAAATATAGAAAATGTGACTTATGTACACAATGGAATACCACTGAGCTATTTAAAAGGAGGTCATAATGAATTTTGTATGCAAATGAATGGAACCAGAAACTATCATCCTGGGTCAGATAACTCAGACCCCAAACCATATGCATTCTATGTAATCACTTTTAAGTAGATATTGGGCAAAAAAGTACAAAATTACCAGGATACAGAACTCAAACAGGCTAACAAACTGAAGAATACAATCACACTTGGGCGGGAGAAGAAAACAATCACAGGAGTGGGGAAGGCCTTTTTGGGTGGGAATGAAATAGGGAGGGGAAGAGGGATAACATGATCGGGTATTGAGGGGAACATGACTGAAGTTCTAAGGGCCAGCAGAATGATTCAAAATAGTCAACCTCAGGAGGTAGGAGTTGGGGCAACTCTCCAGAATGTACAAGAGACCTGGGAGGTGAGAGACAATTAGATGAAATCCCTACTGAGAGGAGAGAGAACTTGTAGAATTCACCTACAGTAGAATGCCAGGGCATCAAGTGGAGGGATGGGGTTGCAATCCAATAGTCAAAACCTCTGACCCACAGAGGTAGGTCTGGCACTATTACTGAGTTTATACTGTTACAAAGAAGGGCCTTTCATGACTGCACTCTGAAAGGCCTAGCAAGAATATGAAACAGATATTTGCACCCAAGCAATGAACAGAAGCAGATGACCCCCGTGGTTGAATTAGGGGAAAGCTGGAAGAAGCTGAGGAGAAGGGCGACCCTATAGGAAGACCAGCAGTCTCAATTAACCTGGCACACTCTCAGACACTGAGCCACCCACCAGCCAGCATACACCAGCTGATATGAGTCCCACAATACTATACAGCAGAGGACTGCAGGGTCTGATGTCAGTCAGAGAAGATGTGCCTAATCATCAAGAGACTTGGGGCCCCAGTGTGTGGACAGGTCTGTTGGGGTGGTAGTTGGTTGGGGACATCTTCTTGGTGATGGGTTGTTAGAAGAGAGGTGTAGAATTTGGAACAGAGGGTGGATCGTGAGCAGGATAAAAACTGGACTGTAAAAGTAGATTAAAGAATAGGTTTTACAAAGAACAAGAACAAAATAAGAGTCCACTGCACTCAGGCTGGATATTATGAGGAAAAACATAAGGTAGTTGAAAAAATTATGAATCAAATTCAATGCTCCATCTGTGTCACTCATTGTAATCTAACCAAGTTACATAAATTAGTGTAACATACATCTGTGTTGTTGCAATGTAATTGAAGACAGGACTGTTTCAAAACAAATACCAACTAGACATGAATGGAAAGTAGAATTTATGTACCAATATTAGCAATAAAATGCTCTCTCATAAATGACACCTAAATTATTTCATTCCTTTGAGTCAAATGTATGAAATTCTTCTCAATCAGCAATGTTTCCTCAAATTTCATTTACTTCCAGGGACTGATTATCAGGCATGAGATCAGCACTTTAAATCATTGATTGTCTACACAGATACTGATATTGAACAGGATGGATTTTGATTCTGTATTATTCCAGGCACAATTGGATTTAGCATAAAGACAGGTTCTCCAGGTAACCAGATTCACAGGAAGATTGAAGAGGTTTTGAAAACATAAATAGCACACAATAGTATATGAACAATAGAAAGCATGCTCAATTCCTGGCTCAGTGTTTCATGTGAGACTGCACTTCCCTACATTAGACAATGGAAGACATAATGTTCCATGATTCTTCTCAAAGTGTCAATTATATGAAACTTTTATGGCCTTCTAAACTCTTGTCTATGGAAGTTATATTGAAATCTATTGTGTTCATACATATGGCTGTTCACACATATTCTGGCCCAAGCTGCTCAGGAGAAGATTGTCCTTGGGAATTATGCCAAGTATATGAATGACATCATGGCACCTGAAGATGGAGACCATGATCTCCAAAACAGGTTTTCAGAAATATGAATGACATCATGGCACCTGAGGATGGAGAACATGGTCTCAAAAACATGTTTTCGGAAATCTGAATGACATCATGGCACCTGAGGATGGAGACCGTGTTCTCCAAAACATGTTTTCAGAAATGTTTTGATCAAAAGTTTTCAGACCTCACATGTAGAGCTTGCGGGCAGAATTTTGTCAATGTACCCAGGGAGCATGGCATAGTTTGAATGGAAAGGAACTGTGAATATAAATAAGTGGATCTCCAGACAGCAGTAGCCTTAACACAGACACTTTGTTATAAATGTCTGTGTGAGGTTTGTCTGCATAAGAAACTGATTTCACAACTCCTCCATCGTAGAGCCTTGCAGACATGAAGATGCTGTGTGCTTTCACTATTTCATTTTTGTTCCTGAAGTTTTCTCTCTTCTTGTGCTGTTTGTCAGAACCCATTTGCTTTTGGAGGATAAAGAATAATGAAGATAATGAGGGAGATTTGAGATGTGACTCTGGTAGACTTCTTTGGATAATGGCAGAACCAATTGAAGCCGTTCTTTTTAATGACATTTTTGATTTTCAGTAAGCAATTAACTTCATTTCTCCATCAATGGGATTAATTAGAAATATTTACCTGTGTAGACAAACTATGAGATTCTGTCTTGTTCCTTCCCCTCTATGTTTAGGAACCACTGAAAATTAATTATTACACCAATCACTATTTTAATACTGCCAAGTGTGTCACACTTTAGCTTTAATTCATTGGGTTCCAGGTCACAATGCTGGAAAATGAGTCTAATTCTCTCTGTTGAGTCTCTGTTGACATCATATGCTGACATATGTCTTTTCATCTCCTTTGCATCCACAATTCACACATTAAGCAAGAGTTCAATATGAAGAGACTGCATCACTTTCTATATTCAATTCCCTGTCACCAATTCCTATATGAGCAGTCATCTAAATGCCTACATAAAAATGGTATCTAATTTTGGTCTCCAACAGTTTGGCATGCATTCCTTCATTGAAATATGTGTGTATGTGCTTCTATACTATACCTGATTACATTATAGCATTACATATATACTTGTGAATATACATCCATTTTGATTTGTAAAATAGTATTTATGTGACCTACACCTGCAATTCTGTATTTGACACTTAATTTGGGAAATGACTGCCAGGCTTCATATTCTGTTACCAGAATAATATTTTGGTCCAGTTATACTAATACCCAGACACAGATTAAACTTATTGTCAGTATCAGATAGATGGCCAATATTTCTATTAACTATTGAATAAATATAATATTAGAGAAAATCTAGGAGAATAAATGTACTTCTTTTGGATAAGAAGCTGTCCTCAGTTTCTGAGATCCTAAGGGTGAGATGTTATAATTTGTGCCTGCAGATCATGCAGGAAGGTGTGTTGAAATTACTCACCTTTCAGCTAATCAATGTGCTAGAGACTTCTTTCTTTCTTGAACCAAGATTTTCTGTGCTTCTCTGTCTTTGACACTCATCACATCTCTTATTCAATTTTCATGTCTTTTGTATTTAAAGAATGTTTCCATTGGTAGCCACAATACACTGTACACTGTGATCGTGTTGGTTGATTCACCTTATTATTCTTCTGTGTTAGGTTAGTATGGCATTCATTTCTGCTGTTTCCTATATTTTTTCCATACCTCATTGGATAAATAGAGGAGATTCTCATTGGTGACACTTTTATAAGGCATAATAAGGTCTACATTCCCAAATATGTGAACTATGTCAATACACATTTCAGGTTTAGAAATAAAATCTTATCTCCAAACACTCCATTGAAAAAGGCAAATTTTGACATACAGCATGTTTGGTATATTTACACCTGATGAGAGGTCATAGCTAAGAATAACAAATGACCTGCTAACTGTGTTTGGGCAGAAGAACAATTTTCTCATAGAGAGAAGATCTCTGTGCTCAGACATCACTTAATGGATCTAAAAGAATCAGGAAGACTGAGGTGTTAAGAGAAATCAGATACTTTTTAAGAAATTGACATAGTAACAACACACTAAAAGTTAACATTAATTTAACAGGTAAAAGAGCAGAAAGGATAAAAATCTAGGTATGTGGTACATTATTTAATTTTTATACTTTGAAATGGATAGATAATTTAAATGAAATATATGTTAAAATAATAATTCTCTTTTATGAATATTAACATTTGAAAATATTAAAATAATGTTCTATAAAGTCCAGGGAAATATTATGGATAGTTTTTCTCACTGCATGAAGTTAGCATTTTCTTAATGTTTAACTAAAAAAAGTTTTTTTTGTTGTTTTAAAATGTGTAACATATTCTTACTTCCAAAAATCATTTCTTTCCTTGTAACAATGAAAATCATTTTTCAGCATACTGTTTGTTAGACAATATACACAGGTATATAATGCATTTTAAATATACTTATGCAATACCAGGTGTTATCACATAGGGGCTTTTGAATATATATATATATATATATATATATATATATATATATATATATTTATATATTCTTTTATTAGATATTTTCCTTTTGCATTACAAGTGTTATCACTGTTCCTGTCTACCTTCTAGAAATTCCCTATCTCATCCCTCCTTTCCCTGTTGTATGGAAGTGATCCTGCCTACAACCACCCACAGCCACCTCACCACCCTGGAATTATACTGGGTCATCAAGCCTTCTCAATACCAAGGGCCTCTCCTCCCATTGAAGCCCTACAAGTCTATTGTCTGATTCATATGCAATCAGAGGAATGGTTCTATACATGTGTACATATTGTTTGGTTGTTTAGACCCTGGGAGTATGAGGGGTCTGGTAGGTTGGTATGTTGTTCTCCTTATGTTGTTAAGAGGTTGCAAACCCCTTCGTCTCCTTCAGTCATTTTTCTAACACTTCCATTAGGAAACCCATGCTGAATCCAATGGTTGTCTATGAGCATCCATCTCTGTGTTTTTAAGACTCAGGCAGGACCTCTCAGGAGAGAGTTAGATCAGGCTCCTTCCAAGCAGTTCTTAGCATCTGTAATAGTTTCTGGCTTGGATGACTGTATATGGAATGGATTCCCCAGGCAGTCTCTCTATGGACTTTCAATCATTCTCTGCTCTGAGGAATTCAGTTCTGCCTTCTACTGGAGTTTCATTTGTTCTGTGAATTGTATCTCGACTATTCTGAGCTTTTGGGCTAATTAATATCCACTTATCAGTGAATGAATACCATGTGTGTTCTCTTGTGTCTAGGTTATCTCACGTAGGCTATTTCCTAGTTTTATCCATTTGCCTACAATTTTTATGAATTCAGTCTTTTTTATACGTGTATAGCACTCCATTATAAAATGTAAATCCTTTTCTGTATTCATTTCTCTGTTGAGGGACATCTGGGTTCGTTCCAGCTTCTGGCTTTTATAAATAGGACTGCTATGTATATAGTGGAGTATGTGTTCTTATTACATGCTTGGGTAACCTCTGGGTATATACCCAGGTGTGGTATAGTGGGGTCCTCTGGTAGTATTATGCCCTGTTTTCTGAGGAGATACCAGATTGATTTCCAGAGTGGTTCTACCAGCTTGCAACCCCATCAGCAGCAGAGGAGTGTTTCTCTTTCTCAACATCCTGTTCAGCATCTGCTGTCACCTGAGTTTTTGATCTTAGCCATTCTAACTGGTGTGAGGTGGAATCTCATGGTTGTTTTGATTCGCATTTCCTCCATGTTTAAGGAAGCCAAACATTTCTTTAGGTGCTTCTCATCAATGAAATATTCACCCATTGAGAATTCTTAATTTAGCACTGTACCTCATTTTTAATACAGTTATTTGCGTCTGTGCAGTTTAACTTCTTTAGTTCTTTGTAAATATTGGATATTAACTCTCTATATGTTGTGTGATACATAAAGATCTTTTCCAAATGTGTTGGCTGCTGTTTGTTCTATTGACAGTAGTTTTACGAGGATCCATTAGTCTATTTGTGATCTTTGAGCATAAGATATTGGTGTTGTGTTCAGGAAATTTTCCCATGTGCCTATGAGTTTGGGGCTCTTCCCTAATTTCTCTTCCATTAGATTCAGTGTATTTTTTTTAATGCGGAGATCCTTGATACACTTGGACTTGGGCTTTGTGCAGGGAGATAAGAACAAATCAATTTGCATTCTTCTGCATACTGACCACCAGGTGAACCAATAACATATGTTGAAAATGCTTTTTTTTCTCCACTGGATGATTTTAGCTCTTTTATCAAAAATCAAATGGCCATATGTGTGCGTCTTCATTTCTGGGGCTTCAATTATGTTCTGTTAATCTATCTTCCTAACTTTTTACCTGTACCAAACAGATTTCATCTTTAATGCTTTGTAATACAGTGTAAAGTCAGAGACCATGATTCCTACAAATGTTCTTTTAATGTTGAGAATAGTTTGCACTATACTGGGCTTTTTGTTATTGCAAATGGATTTGCACAGTGCTCTTTTTAACTATTATGAATGGTTTGAAATTTAATGGTGATTACATCGAATCTGCATGTTGCTTTCGGCAAGATGGCCATTTTTACTATATTAATACTGCCAATACTTGAGCATGGGAAATTTTCCACCTTTTGAGGTCCACTTTGATTTTTTTTTCAGGGACTTGAAATTCTCGTCATACAGGTCATTAATTTGCTTGGTTAGAGTAACACCAAGTCATTTTATATTATTTGTTAATATTGTGAATGTTGTTGTTTCCCTATTTCTTTCTCTGCCTGTTTATCCTTTGTGTAGAGGAAGGCTACTGATTTCTTTTAGCTAATTTTCTATCCATTTTGCTGAAGTTGTTTATCATTTTAAGAAGTTCTCTGGTGAAATATTTTGGAGTCACTTAAGTATACTATCATATCATCTGCAAACAGTAATACTTTGACTTATTCCTTACTAATATTTATCCAATTGAAATCCTTTTGTTGTTTAATTGCTCTGGATAGAACTTCAAGTACTAAATTGAACAGATAAGGAGAGAGAGGGCAGTCTAGTTTAGTGCCTGATTTTAGTGGAATTGTTTCAAGTTTCTCTCCATTTAGTTTAATGTTGGATACTTATTTGCTGTGTATTACTTTTACTCTGTTTGGGTGTGGGCCCTGAATTTTTCATCTTTTCCCCACTATTGCCATGCAGGAGTTTTGAATTTTGTCAAATGCTTCATCAGCATTTAATAAGAAGGTTGTGATCCTTGTTTATTTTTTTAATTTGATTATATTGTGTATTCTGTTGAATCATGTCCATATTGAACTATCCTTGCATCCCTGGGACTAAGCCTACTTGTTCTTGTTGGAATATAATTTTGATGTGTTCTTAGATTCAGTTAGTATAGGGTATACGATTGTATAATTTTGCATAGACATTCACAAGGGAAATTAGTGTGTAGTTCTCTTTATTGCTGTGTTTTCTGTGGTTTGAGTATCAGTGTAACTGTGGCTTCATAGAAAGAATTGGGTAGAGTTCCTTCCATTTCTATTTTATGGAATAATGTGAAAAGTATTGCTATTAGATCTTCTTTGAAGGTCTGATGGAGTTCTGAACTAAAGTTGTCTGGCCCTTGGCTTTTATTGAAAGGGAAGATTCTAATGACTGCTTCTATTTCCTTGAATATTCTGGGAGTCTTTAGATGGTTTACATGATCCTGATTTATATTTGTCACCAGGTATCTGCCTAGGAAATTAATCTATGTATTCCCCCATTTCCATTTTTTTTAATATAGGCATTTTAGTAGGATCTGATTTTTTTTTAAATTTCCTCACTTTCTGTTGTTTTGACTCCCTTTTCATTTCTGATTGTGTTAATTTGAATATTGTCTCTATTCCTTGTGGTTAGTCTGGCTAACTGTTTATGTTGCTGAGTTTCTCAAAGAACCAGCTTCTAATTTTCTTGTTTCTTTGTATAATTCTTTTTGTTCCTACATGGTTGATTTCATCCTAGAACTTGATTATTTCCTGCTGTATACTTTGGCTGTGTATATTTGCTTCTTTTTGTTCTACAGCTTTCAGAAGAGTTGTTAAGCTACTAGTGTATGATCGCTCCACTTTCTTTATGGAGGCACTCAGAGCTATGATTGTTCCTCTTAGCACTGCTTTCATTGTGTTCCTTATTTTGGATCTGCCATGCCTTTATATTCATTGAATTCTTAAAAAATATTTGATTTATTTCTTTATTTCTTCTCTGACCAAGTTTTCACAGAGTAGATAGATGTTAAGCTTGCACATGTATGTGGACTTTCTGTTGTCATTTTCATTATTGAATATCCACCTTAATCCATGGTAGTTCCATAGAATGCATGGGATTAATACAAAGTCCTTGTATCTACTGAAGTTTATTTTGTGTCCAATTATATGGTCAATTTTTGAGAATGTCACCATATATTTCTAAATGGTTCAGATTTTAGCATTTTATGTTCTTTTTCTATGCCTACTTCACAAATGATATCATGTATGTTTTTGAAGTAATGTAATTCTCAACATTAGACAAAGAATCCTCACCTATATATATGGTAAAGTATGCATTAATGATAATTTCAAGGTATGAAAAGATACAACTATAAAAGTTGAACATTTTTTATGTATGATTTGCTTGTCAAAATACACAATATTATTAAGATGTATGAAGTATAAGCTGGTTTTAAGTAATAAAAGATACAGAGAAGATGTTGCATATTTTTTATGTAGTTTAAGAAAAAAATTTAAAACATCTGTTGAATTACATATCCAAGATCATTTTATAGTGCCTTATTTAATAGGACTGCAATATAGTTCAAGGATGGCATGAGGAGGTAGATCAAACCCCTTATCCATTTACACAAGTACAAAATTTTTCATATCATATCATATCATATCATATCATATATCATATCATATCATAGCATAGCATAGCATAGCATAGCATAGCATAGCATATCATATCATATCATATCATATATCATTAGTGTCCTATGTCTATGACTTTTTTTTTTGGGTGGTTTTTCAAGACAGGGTTTCTCTGTATAGTCCTGACTGTCCTGGAACTCACTTTGTAGACCAGACTGGCCTCGAACTCAGAGATCCGCCTGCCTCTGCCTCCCAAAAGCTGGGATTACAGGCATGCGCCACCATCTCCCGGCCAGGTCTATGACTTCTTAAATTGCATTCAGCTATACAAATCCCTCATTTATGTAGGCTTATTTCAAGATACTTAATTAGAAATTTAGCATTTCTCATAGTACAAATTTTACTGCAATTGAAACTTCATGTTTCCAACATCTCCCTTAATCATCACTATGCTTTGCTTTAGAACACCAGCAAGAAGATACGAGTTTTTTCTGGTAATGTTTTTTGCTACAGATGAGATCAACGGGAATCCTTATCTTTTACCCAACATGACTTTGATATTCTCCGTCATTGATGGTCTGTGTGGAGATACATTGCTTCTTCTGGATATAATATATTCACTACAAAAGAATCGTGTTCCTGTTATTAATTATGTCTGTGGAAATGTTCATATTTGTAAGGTAGACCTTACCGGACCATCATGGAAAGCATCCTTAAAAGCGGCAACTCATTCAAGGACACCACAGGTACAAATGGGTGAAACTGAAGACTCAACAATATATATATATATATATATATATAGATAGATAGATAGATAGATAGATAGATAGATAGATATAGATATAGATATAGATATAGACATATAGACATATAGACATATAGACATAGAGATATAGAGGTATAGAGATATAAAGATATATAGAGATATAGAGATATAGAGATATAGAGAGAGATATATAGAGATATAGAGATAGATATATAGATATCTGTATATATAGAGAGAGATAGATAAATAAGGAATTAAATAAACGGAACATAAATGTACTGGACAAAAAGGAAAGACTCTATTCTAGGAAATCCAGACTTGTCAGAAATAGAGTAGAATCTAAACTATATAATATATAATATTTAGAGTATAATCATACTATCCTTAAGAGGAGTTTGAAAAGGTGAGCAACATTATTTATGCATAATTCCAACTATTCTAATAATCATAGTCCTCATGTAGATGTTTAATCTTCTCTTTTACATCGTTTAGGTTTTCATTGGACCATTTAATCTTAACCTAAGCGACCATGACCAGTTTCCCTATGTCCATCAGGTAGCCACCAAGGACACATACTTATCCCATGGCATGGTCTCCTTGATGCTTCATTTTAGATGGACTTGGATAGGAGTGGTCATCTCAGATGAAGACCAGGGCATTCAGTTTCTCTTAGATTTAAGAGAAGAAATGCAAAGGCATAGGATATGTTTAGCTTTTGTGAATGTGATCCCAGAAGACTTGGAGCCATATATGAAAATATGTATGATAAATGATAAAAAAATTATGACATCTTTGGCAAAGGTTGTTATAATCTATGGGGAGATGTACTTTACTTTAGAATTCAGTTTTAGAAGATGGAAATATTTAGGTGTTCAGAAAATCTGGATCACAACTTCACAATGGGATGTTATCACAAATAAAAAGGAATTCAGCCTTGATTTCTTCCATGGTACTGTCACTTTTGAACACCACAAAGATGAAATTCCTAAATTTAGGAATTTTATAAAAACTGTAGACACTGACAAATACCCAGTAAACATTTCTGAGTCTATCCTGGTGTGGAATTATTTTAATTGTTCAATCTCTAAGAACAGCAATAATATGGAACATTTTAAATTCAACAACACATTGGAATGGACAGCATTACACAAATATGACATGGCCCTGAGTGAAGAAGGTTACAATTTGTATAATGCTGTGTATGCTGTGGCCCACACTTATCATGAACTAATTCTTAAACAAATAGAGTCGCAGAAACCAGTAGGATCCAACGGAATATTTACTGACTGTCAGAAGGTATGTTTCTTACATTTCATTATGCTTAGATATATAAATATGATCTTTGAAATGGACCCATAGAAACACATGTAAATTTGTTAGAGATTATTCTGTCAGTGGAAAGATTTGTAAACTGCCAAACACTCAAATTAATTTATCACATGGATGAATATCATGCACAAGAAAAACATTTTAGAGTAAACAATAATTTTATATTATCAGTGAGTTTTGTGAAAATTTGCCTTAAGATTTCAGCAAATGAGTTTAAAACTTAAAATATAACCTAACGGTTTTATAATAAAAGCCTTACGTGATTACTAGACTAGAATATTTTTCTAAATAGTAATGTCTCAAGAATCAGTACATGTGCTGTAGCTAATTGTTACTCATTTAAATTAACAATGATTCAGAAAACCACACATGATTAAGACTGTGCATTTTATTAAGTTTCTGTTTAACTCCTTATAAGTTTACTGTCTATACATGAAAGACCAACAGCCATTCTTTATTTTTACCTACATTCAAAATTCCTCTTCATTTGCTCATTCATGGCTACATTTTTTTTAATTTTATTTTTGACTAAAATGAACACATGAGCACAATGACACACATTCACCCACACACACACCATGTTACTTGTTCTATGCAATCATTTTTAGCACATTTTACCTTTGAACATTTATAGGAAGTATATCTATTTTCAGTTTTCAATGAGGTATATTGTATTTTAATAAACGGGATTACTTCAACACAACTGTCTTTGTGAAAGTCATTAAGAAATTAGGGGAAATTCTCAATTTTCCTTTTCCTTTATTAATACACATATGTAAGCATCTAATGATGGATCTCATTTAGATGTCCTCCTTGCTGAAGACCAGGGTATTTACTAACCCTGTTGGAGAATTGGTGAACATGAATCATAGGGAAAATCAGTGTGCAGAGTATGACATTTTCATAATTTGGAATTTTCCACAAGGCTTTGGATTAAAAGTAAAAATAGGAAGCTATTTTCCTTGCTTCCCACAGATGCAACAACTTCACATATCTGAAGATGTGGAGTGGGCCACAGGAGGAACTTCAGTATGTATACCACAAATTTTAGTTGTTTTCAAGATATCTATATTTTTAAATATGAGGTACTGACATAATAATCTCTGTGGTTAAGAACAATTGCTACTCTTGCAACAGACCATGCTCAGTTACAAACACCAAATTCTTGTACCTCTCAACTCCATGTAAATCTCATCATAGAGATCAGTGACCTATTAATTTCATGTTCAGTTGTAACCATATGCCTATTCATCACATACTAGTGGAATATATTTATTAAATTTATATATAAACACACACATAATAAAAAATTTGTAACTATATGTATACCATGGAATTTTCTTATTCTGTGAAAACATGTTTATAGCCTAATTATGTATAGCATGTATTCATTAACAGAAAACTTTTTTGTATATTAAAGGTTATATAGATAGATAGATAGATAGATAGATAGATAGATATAGATATAGATATAGATATAGATATAGATATATAGATATAGATATAGATATATAGATATATATGCTATTTTATGTACTAGCATTTCAGAAGTTATCCTACTTCCCAGTGCCTCCTCTTCTGTGGGAGATTGTCTTATCTGACATCAGTGGGAGGGGAGCCCCTTGGTCCTATTTGGGCTCAATGCCCCAGTATAGGGGAATGCTAAAGTGGTGAGGCAGGTGTGGGTTGTTGGGTGAGGGAACAGCCTCATAAATACAGAGGAAAGGGGGAAGTGATAGGAGATACAATTTTTGTTTTAAGCTTTATTAATTTTTGGATAGTCTTATGTAACATATTTTGTTCATATTCATCAAACAACTCTTGTTTGACTTACCCAACCTTTCCTCTCCATATACCTCAGTATTCTGATTTTTTTATTTGTAAATCATGAGAATTCACTGATGCTACATGAGCATTACTTTTGGATTAATAAGTTTAGGAAGGAAATACTTGAAATTTTTACAACCTGAAAGTTACATATATTATATGATGTATAAGTTATTTGTGACATTCGATGTACTGCACGAAAATACAAAATTATAATGTGCCTGAAATTGTTGAGAAATACTTTTTAACTGAGGAATATTTATAGCCATATATGTTAATGGCCCATATACAAATCTAGAGGTCATTATACACATGATGTACACATGAACTACACACACACACACACCCACAAACACACACATACACACACATAATATATAATATTTTATATTGTCTCAGGTTCCGTCCTCCTTGTGTAGTGTGCCATGTACTGCTGGATTTAGGAAAATTCATCAGGAAGAAACAGCAGTCTGCTGCTTTGATTGTGTTCAGTGCCCAGAAAATGAGGTTTCCAATGAAACAGGTACATGCTTTCTCTTTCCAAACTAGAAATGTGATATGGCCTAAATGGAATCTGAAATCCAAATTCTCCTCATTTCAAAAGTTAATCAGTTAAATATTATCAATTTCTTTTGAACACAACAAATAACCTGCAGGATCTTCTACAAACAATACATTTTGATCACAATATGCTTGTTTCTGATTTTATATAATGCAGAAAACATTTAGGAGGACATATATGTGTACCAATTTTTAATGACAAACTTTAGGAATAATCTAGGAATATGTTATATATATATATTCTATAAATAATACAAATACATAATTATTAACTGCATAGTTATGTTATCTTCTAAGGTTTTATGGTTTTTCTCTAGTAGATATGGAACAGTGTGTGAGGTGTCCAGATGATAAGTATGCCAACTTTGAGCAAACCCACTGCCTCCAAAGAGCTTTGTCATTTCTTGCTTATGAAGATCCACTGGGGATAGCTCTAGTCTTCATGGCCATGTCCTTCTCTGCCATCACAATTCTAGTACTCGTCACTTTTGTGAAGTACAAGGATACTCCTATTGTGAAGGGCAATAACATCATTCTCAGCTACATCCTGCTCATCTCTCTTATCTTGTGCTTTCTCTGCTCATTGCTCTTCATTGGACAACCCAACCAGGCCACCTGTATGCTGCAGCAGATCACATTTGGAGTATTTTTCACTGTGGCTGTTTCTACAGTGTTGGCCAAAACAATAACTGTGGTCATGGCTTTCAAGCTCACTACTCCAGGGAGAAGGATGAGAGGGATGCTGACATCAGGGGCACCTAACTTGGTCATTCCCATTTGTACCTTGATCCAAGTTGTTCTCTGTGTCATATGGTTGGTAACATCGCCTCCTTTTGTTGACAGAGATATACAATCTGAACACGGGAAGACTGTCATTATTTGCAACAAAGGCTCAACCATCGCCTTCCATGTTTTCCTGGGATATTTGGGTTCCTTGGCTCTGGGGAGCTTCACTGTGGCTTTCCTGGCTAGGAACCTTCCTGACAGATTCAATGAAGCCAAGTTCCTAACTTTCAGCATGCTGGTGTTCTGCAGTGTCTGGATCACCTTTCTTCCTGTCTACCATAGCACCATGGGGAAAATGCTGGTGGTTGTGGAAGTCTTCTCCATCTTGGCTTCTAGTGCAGCATTGCTAGGGTGCATCTTTGTCCCAAAGTGTTATGTTATTTTTGTTAGACCAGATTTGAATTTTGTACAGAAGTACAGAGATAAATTGCTTCATTGAAACTTTCATCGTATGAAAATGCTAGAAGATACTGAATATATTTTTATATGTCCTGAGCAAAGTGGAATTTAGTCATAGAAATTTTTTACATAATAAAAAATAGCTTAAAAATAGGACAACACTGTCCATTGTGTTACCAATTAACAAAGGTTGGTGGGACATGGTTTCATTCATAATTTCACATTCCTGACAATATTGAGAACTGGGAATCTCCACTGGGGAAGGGCTACCATCATTTGAATCTTTGTTTGTAAGCCATACACTTAATTATATTTTGAATATAAGGTGATGGTACTGACTGTGGACCGTACCCACTTTACATGAATTTTTCTTGAACCTATAAGAATGAAGACTTCAAGCAACATGGACATGAAAACAGTAATCAACATTTTTCCACATGCTTTCATGGAGTACTTACATCCAATTTCTTGCCTTTGCTTCATTCTATGTACTTTTTCCAAGGCACATGTTTCCCTTGATCATGGTGGGATTTTTTAGTTTGTTTGTTTGTTTACTTTTTTTTAGAGCAACAAAATCTACGACTTCTCCTTAATGTTAAAATGCCTCTGTTGAAGTTTGGAATATTATAGATTCTTGATGCAATAAAGGCACTGATTTGAAAAGTGAAATAACAGTGAGTGCTAGCAGAGTTTGAATCACAGTGACAGTATTGCATATGACAACACTGAAGTCCTGGTTGTTAGAATAACTTTACAATGAGCTAGGCCTATGTTAGGAGTATCAGATAAGACACAATGAAGGTAACGTTTATGAAAAGGACAATGGTGTGCAGGTTGTGCCTGAAATATTATGCTCTGTAAATTTATGTGAAAAGACACAACTTCATTATGAAATGAATGTGTTTCATTAAGTGTGTAAAATCACTAATGGAAATGTCACAAACAAGGCCTTTCCTACAATAAGGTCAGTGCATATGATGGAAACATAAATCACTCTAGATGAAGGGTCTCATATATTTTATCAAAATATGGGTACTAAAGATAATTTCAGTTCAATATTACACACACAAACATGCATATATAAACACAGACATATTATTTCTTTACATCAGGTGATGAATGTCAGTGTCATTTTTTTTCTCAAAGTACTGTTTGCTGCTTCATTTTAAGTATTATTTGGTAGCTTATTTTTGACATTGTCATTTAATTACATTTTCTTTAAGGTTCTTGTCTCCAAAATACACTTTTTAACACTCCCTGCACTCCTAAAATGCACATGGCCTCTTATCCCATTAATTCTAACTGAATTCTTACTGAATATGTATTCATTTCCATATGTGCTTGTGTGTGTGTGTATATATATATATATATATATATATATATATATATAATTTTAATATTGCATATATTTTTGTTCAGATAAGGTCACATAGTAATAAAATCACACTTAACTACATTCTGCTATACCTAAAATTCAGGGTCTTGATCAGCCGCCATCACAGAGTTTTTCATCTGTAATAGGAACAAATATAAATACCCTTAGGCAGTCAATTTTGAGAATGTGAATGAATTTGGAACAGAATTCGCAAATGGGATGTCTCCATAAAATCCCTTGTCTCAGTACTCAGGGAATACTGGGGAAGCATAGGCAGAATTGTCAGACCACCTGCCCCGCCCCTGACGTCACCCCAGTCCTGCCCTGCCCTGTGTCCATACTTTTCATCCATGTTGGAGTCCCTGTCCATCACCCAGCAACTGCTGGCCCCGCCCCTGACATCAACCAGAGCCTCAGCCCCTCCCAGCGTCCGTACTGCTCAGCCCTGGAAGGGCGCTATGTTGACATCCCTGTCAATCACCCGGCGCTACTGGCCCCGCCCCTGACATCACTCTGGCCCTGTCCTGCCAGGCGTCTGTCAATCTCAGCCCCTGGGCAGGCTCCATGTTGGCACCCCTGTCCATCATCTGGTGACTGCTGGCCCCGCCCCTGACGTCAACAAGGCCCCGCCCCTCGTCCAGCCTCCTGGAACAATGCCATTCACTTTCTTTCATTTTTATGAATGAAAGTGGGTCGGGAGTTTGAATGCGAGTGTGGTTCGGCAGCGTGGCAGAGAGACCAGAGAGAGGGGAGCACGTGCTACAGCAACTATTGGGATTGCTGCACTTCTCTGGACACGGAGTGGCCAGCGCCTAATGGCGGATGGGACCGCATTCTCGTGCATATTCAGATGAAGTTCGGACTCCATGCTGAGTTGTCTGTGAGCTCTGGAGTCACTCCCCGCCATCCTCCTGTCTTCTCCACAGTCGCGGTCTGTGAGTTTGGCGCAGCCGGGCAAGGCGCGGGCTTCCCCCGCTGGAAAGTTTGCAGCGGAGCGGAGTGCAAACCCTCTCTGTGCTCCGGGCGGGGACAGTGGCCTCCTGGCACGACCCTCCTGTGGGGACGGAAGCCGAGCCTGGCCGCCATGGATCGCTGGGACGTGCGCCCGGGCCTCGCTTCTGCGTGTGAGCTGCGGAGACAGGTAGGGAATCACAGGCCAAGAAACTGAACCCGGTTCCTTAAGGAGACAGGCCGGGCTGGGAAACCACAAAGACCCGGGAGAGTTTACAGAGGTCTGGACTGGCGCTTTCCCAAGGAACAGAAATGATCAAGTTGGAGCTGGCTGGGGTCAAGGGCTGTGGGATGGACAGGGCTAACCTGGCCACCCTTGGTCGGGCAAGCCCTGCTGGTGTGCTCACTGTGGGAGAGAGTAACCATAGGAGGTCCAGAAGTTTACCCCCCTCTGTGGCTGGAAGGGAAACATCAGCCAGATGTGACCCCCTGGGAGGTCCCTTGTGCTGCTCCTCACTGGCCAAATCAGCCAGTGACCTCTGAGTAACTTCACTGTCATGGCTGATTCTGAATCTGCCCAAAACCTTTAGACCAGTGGCTTTCTTGTTGGAACATGTGTGGTTTCTTTGACTCTGCAGCACTTGTCAAACCCTTTTGTCTTTTATAGCATTCATTAAAAAGACAGGTGTAAACCGGATAGCTCTGCTTTCATGCGTTACTTCTTTTGTTTTCTCTAATTTTGTTAATTATTTCTGTAGTAGTTTTTCATATTGCTTTACTTTAGATGTTTAGTGTTTTGATTATTATGTGGCAAAGAGGCTTTATTCCAATGTATTTGGTATTTTGGATGCTTCCTTTACATTAACTGGCACCTTCTTTAGTTAAGGAAAGTTTTCATTCATGAATTTATGGGAAATGTTTTCTAGACATTTATGCTGATTGATCTTGTTTGCACTCGCCCACTCCACCTCTCTCTCTGTCTTTCTTCTCTCTCTGTCCTTCCTCTCTCTCCATCTCCCTCTCTCCTTCTCTCTTCTCTCTTCTTCTTCTTCTTTTTCTTTCTTCTTCTTCTTCTTCTTCTTCTTCTTCTTCTTCTTCTTCTTCTTCTTCTCCTCCTCCTCCTCCTCCTCCTCCTCCTCCTCCTCCTCCTCCTCCTTTCTCCAATCATTTGTGTTTTTGCCCTCTTATATGTTGCAGAACTCTTGGTTGTTTAATGTCAGTAACGTTTTATAATACAGGGGATTTTTTTGACCAATGTATCCATTTTTTCTATTCTTTTTTATTAATTATATACTTTATTTACATTTCAAAAAGTCCTGGATCCTCCTGTCCCCCCCAAATCTATTAAACCATTTCCCCTTCCCCAATCAACCCTCCCCCACTCCCCTGTCCTGATATTCCTCTATACTATGGCAACATGTCTTTCCAGGGCCAAGGGCCTTTCCTCCCTTTGGTGTCTAACAATACAGTATTCTGCTGCCTATGTGTCTGGAGACATGAGTAATTCCATGTGTACTCTTTGGTTGATGATTTTGTTCCTGTGAGCTCTAGGAGGACTGGGTGAGTCATTGCTGGTCCTTCTGTGGCACTGAAAACCCCTTCAGCTCATTGGGTCCTTTCTCTAGCTCCCCCATTGAGAACAAGTGATATCATACAGTTATTAATAGGAACCATACAAAATAGGCTGTCCACCTCTAGTGCTTTAAATTTTACTATAAATACCAACTCCTTTGTGTCTCATACTTGGTACCTTTATGATTCAAGTGTGGTAAAAATAAATAAAAAATAATATTTACCATAACAAAGTGGCTTTAATGAATGTTTCTCTCCAATGATTTAAATGGAATGAAAACAAAAGGATGGCAGATGATACTAAGTAGTCCTGGCTCTTGTTCTTTCCAGAACATGTGCTTTCAGACATCTTTTTAAGAAGACAAAGTCATGTCCTTGAAGTCCAACTAGATAGGATCAGAATAGAACACATAGTAGCCTATATATAAATCCTTCTTTATTAAGCCTGTTAAATATTAACACCAAAAGATACAATAGTTTTAACAAATAAATCCACATTGTATTTTCTGAACATTATTTCAGGGGTGGGGAATAAACAATGTTTATTCCCTCTTTCTAAGTTTCAATGATAGCACATTTTAACAGTATCATATTTTATCAAAGGATAAAAGCAAAGTAATTGTTTTTCTCCAAATAAAATTGACAAGGTATTTCCTTTTTTTTAAGATTCTTTATTTATTTATTTCATGTATAATATCATTTTCATCAGACACAGAAGAAAAGGGCATAGGATCCCATGACAGATGATAGTGATCCACCTTGTGGTTGCTGGGATTTGAACTTAGAACCTCTGGAAGAGCAGCCAGTGCTCTTAACCACTGAGCCTTATCTCTAGCCCTGAAATACATTCTTTACAACAAAAATAATTTGTTCAGGATATCTTTAGACAAATTCACATTACTTAACTAGTTATTCCCCCCTACAAATTATACAAATACTGACTACCCTGCCCTCTCATTTCATAGAGTTTTAATAACATTTAAAAAGCCTATTGTGATTATATTAATTCAAAGGAGTTGAAGGTATGAAAATGGTTCTTGTTTAATTTAGACAATAAGTCCCAAGCCCTGTGCTGCTGTTTGTATCTTAGTATATTTATTGGTTTTTAATGAGGCCTTTTGGGATATAAATATTGTTCAAATTATTATAGTGTTTATGTCTATATAAACATTTACACATGTATATTTCATTTTCAAAAGCACACATGCATTATTTTGACATTGAATAATCACAATGTCTAATATGAATAACAAATCCTAGGAGAAGAAAAAAAATAAAACTAATTTAGAACCCTAAGAGATAGTAACCATGTTGCATATTAGAACTTGGATAGGGTTCATAGAGATATCGCTGTGATCAGATCTATATGTTTACCTATATCAGGTGCTTAAAAGTAGACATTACAATTAAAATATATATCCTTATTTTATCTATTCCAAATAAAGATTCAGAGACATCATTTCATATTTATTTTACCCACGGGGATTTATTGATTAAATATATTTTTGCCTATTCATATTAATTTTTAAGTTTTATTTATTCTGAATAAATTTAACTTAGTCAAAGTTAACCAGTTTACTTTACTTGTAATCTATTTGTATTAAGAAAAAGGTGTGAAGAATAAACCATGATCCCATGTGCATATTCTGTACATAAATAATAGAAGACAAATTTCATTAAGCCATGAATTTACATTTATTGTTTGTGTGAGGTTGTTTTTCCATAATTTTGATTGATTGTCTTGTGAAAACTTCACATAAAGATCTTGAGTAAGCATATTTTTACATTGGACAGAAAGTAAACCATACATATCTAGAGCAGAAGAGTACTGAAGGGCATTTTATCTCAGAGAAAAATTAGCTGCATAAATAACTGACAGTGAGACCCAGCATAGGGTAGCACAATTATTCTTTGCTAGCAGCAGGCTGTCTTGCCTTTGGCAACTTATCCCTTGATTATCTGTTTCATTTTGTGAATATCAAAGTCATCACCTCCTTTGTGTGGTAGTTAGGAAGTGGTAAGGATAAATATTTAGATTCTTTAGACAAACCATTGAATGAATAAGGTAGAAGCTATCAGAATAACAACAGAACAAAACATTAAGATATAAAATGAGTAAATTATTGGTCTTATATTTTGTGTAATAGGGACACTATTTATTCAGTGAGACCATCAATAATAATGATGGCCACCATTATATCCTATATGATTTGGTTATATTAACTAAATCTGTGTTGAAGACACATGGCCCATGCAATATTTATGGTAGAATTACCAAAGAGGGGCACCAAGTCTCATGATTTCATCCATCTTATGAGGATGCCCAGGTGAAACTTATAACAACCAAAGCAGTCAAAATTTTCTTTTGTATGTGAACTGGGCCTCATAATAATGTAAACATATTTCCCATCTGGGAATTCTAGGTTCCTGGATAATTCACTTTCCACTTTCATTGGGGCACTTAAGCAGACTCTGCTGGAATTTTGGATCCTCCCCCAGGGCTGGGTGGGGTGAGATTCCTCTTGGAATATTATTTCAAATGCTAATGGAATGCAAACCACTCTGGAGATCTGGAAAAGATCTGTCCCTAGACCAGAAGCATACTTTAATCTGAGGAGGGCTAAGACTCACTGGCCAATCAAGGCTGCCAGGCAGTCCTGCCAGTCAAAAAGGCAGGATCTTCAGGGTGTCTTTTTGTGTGTTCATTGTGGCTGCCCAGGCTTGAATGGTTCTCTGTGTCCTGCTCTGAGCTCTGCTCTTTGATGCTATGAGGGGACCTCAGGGAAGCTCTGAAATCAAGACATGGTGAGCGTACAATATCTGACCACAATGGGGAAGAACATGCAGCTGAGCTGTATGCACTTGGGTGGTGAGTCCACTATGTGGTTGAATGGGAAACATCAGTCAGATGTGACTTCCTGTGAGGTTTCTAGTGGTGCTTCTTACCCTTGCTAGTTCAGGCAATGACCTCTTAATAACTTCATTATCATTGCTGATTGTAATTCTGTCCAAAACATCTGGACCAGTTGCTTTCTTATAGAAGCATGGGTGGTTTCTGTGACTGTACAGCACCTGTGTCCAAACATTTTTGTCTTTTATAATATACATTAAGAAGCCAGGAATATGACTGGAGGGATGGCTCAGAAGTTAAGAACTCTGGGTATGCTTACACAGGTCATGAGTTCAATTCTTAGCAACCACAGGATGACTCACAACTATATGTGATGGGATCTGTTGCCCTCTTCTGGCCTGCAGGAATACAAGTAGGGAGAACTTTGTATAAGTAATGAATTAAATCCTTAAAGAAAATCGACATGTATCTAATGGTTCTTATTTCAAACATTACTAGTGTTTGTTTTGTTTAGTTTGTTTTTTTTTTCTGTTGTAGTTTTTTTAATATTTCTTTAATATCTTTCATGTTTCTATTATTATGTGGCAAAGGGACTCTTCCCAAATCTGTTTAGTATTTTCAATGCTTCCTGTACAGTAACAGGCACCTTTTATAGTTTGGGAAAATTTTACATTTATGATTTCATTTGAAATATTTTCTAGACCTTTATGCTGATTGATCTTCTTCCTTTTCTTCTTCCTCCTCCTCTTCCTTTTCCTTTTATACCTGCTTCCTGCTTCCTTCTTCCTTCTTCCTTCTCTTTCTCTATCATGTCCTGAGAAGCTATACTAACCTGAAGCATGGAAGAGATCTGATGAAGCATATGGTGTATGGGGCAAGGTAGAGGAGTGAGAAACTGAGGATGGTGACTTATCTTCCTGGGTGGTATTCCTTATCATCATAAGCTGTTGTCCGTGCATCAGCATTTGTGGAGACTGTAGGCCTAGGTACTGACTTCTCATTTGTCTGCTTTGAGTGGGAGATTATTCCTGGGTTATAGTTATTGTTTTCGTTTTCAGAGAGAGTTGGCTGAGTGTTGCCCCTTACACTGACCTTTTGGTGGGTATGTTGAAGAGGGAATGCTTGCTTATGTTGAAAGCTGGAAGAGGAGGTGGGCAGGAGGAGTTGGGCAGGAAGAGATAATCTTAGAAATCCACAAGGAGATGTAGTCAGAAGAAAGGTAAAGCTGAGAGATTTCCATATTCCAGAGCTATAGTCTCCTGAAGGAGCCTCAGTTGAGGGTGTGCTCTCAACCGAAAGGCTGTTTGCTATTTCTGTGTGAGATAGTGTTGATGATTGATGTGTGAAGGCTCTTCCACTGATGGTGATAATATTTTCAAGCATGGACTTGAAGAGAGAACTACTGGAGATTTGGACTCTGACCAAGCAGGAAAGCAAGCCAGAAGATAATGTTTGCCCATGCTTTTACCTTCAGATTGTAGCTTTAGTTTGTACTCTAAGCTCCTAAAGTGATGAACTGTGATCTGACATTACCATTCACAACAATCGCTGAGATGCTTTTACTCAGAGGACTCATTACAGCAGCAGAGTAGCATGTTAGGATAACAAACACAACAACCAAAATGGTATCAATAAGTGATTTTCTGTTGTGCAGAATCTATCTTCTCTTTTGAATGAAAGTGGAAATTATAAAAAAATTGAGATGGTGAAAGTCAGAGAAAGCTGTAGATTCATGGAGCTTAATAGGTTGCTCTCTTTGGACTTGAAAGATGGTAGTTTTGATAGTATGCAGCCAGAGGAAACAGAGATCATAGCATTTGTGTGGAAAATAGATGCAGTAAATTTTAGCGAGAGGTCATTTGTGTGATACTTTGGCCAAAAATCTTTTCTCCTTGGCAAAATATTGAGCTGGGTACAATTTATAAATAATGGGGTGATTTCTATATTTTCATTCTATTTATATGTATTTTTTCATTTTCCCAACTTATTTATAATTTATTTATTTAATATAAATCCACTTTCTCCCATCTCTCCATTCCACATTACATAGTCCTTCATTCCTAACTCCTTTTATCTCTCCAAGGAGCATAGACACCACAGGAGTATCAAACAACCATGGCATTTCAAGTCTCTGCATGGTTAGGAATATCTCTCTTACTGAAGTCAGAAAAGGCAGCCAAATTAGCGGAAATGTTTGGACAGACAGGCTACAGCATAAGGGACATCTCCTGTTCAATTTGGGGAACCACAAGAAGACGGAGTAACTCATGTACTACATATATGTTGGGGAACTCAGTCAATCCTGTATATCCTCATTAGGCAGTGACTCAGTCACTGAGAGTTTACTAGTGTCTACTTTAGGTGACCCTGAGGGTCTTCTTAATAGATTTCCTTTTACTTTGGAGGCCCTCAATATTTTCCCCAACACTTCACAAAGACTCACTGAGACATGTCTGTCCAGTGTTAGTCTGTAGGTGTCTGCATCTGCTTTAGACAGGTGCTGGATGTCTACTCTCAGAGTACAAGTATGCTAAGCTGCTCTCTGAAAGTATAAGAAAGTATTTCCTCAGTAATATCAGAGATTGGTGCTTGGCCATGGGATATGTCTCAATTTTGGCAGGGTATATAGTTTTGCCATTTCCTCATTCTCTGTTCCATCTTTTCACCTGCATTTCTTGTAGACAGGACAAACATTGTGTGGAAAGGATATTGGTTCAGTGTGTGTCATTAACTCCCCACTAGGGGTCCTGTTTAGCTGCATATCTCATTGCCATTTGTTTTAGATAAGATTACCCTCATATAGACTTCTTGGTGCCCTCCAATTTGTCATCTTGCTTCCTCCCAATCACCTCTATTTTGGCTTGCAGGTTGTTTGGACTCCATGGGTATCCACAAACCATTCAATTTCCTTCAAAATCACATGGTGATTAGATTATAACTTCTGCATCAGGAAATAAATGGAAGAAGCATGAGAATTAAATAAATATATTTTCAAGAAATTGTACATTTCCTTTACAGTGATATCAGTATCATGCTTTGTGTTTTACATGTGTGTGGTACATTTTAGGATGCAGTGACTTATGATGATGTGCATGTGAACTTCACTTCAGAAGAGTGGAATTTACTTGATCCTTCCCAGAAGAATCTCTACAAAGATGTGATGCTGGAGACCTACTGGAACCTCACTCTTATAGGTAAGACTGTGAATTTTCTTTTGGTTTGACTCAAAATAAGGGATAGCTGTTTCTTGGTTATTGATGATCTCCTTTAATTTAGTTTAGAACCAGGAAGATTGAGCTGAATAAATCAGGTTCAGTGCTGTGGAAATTCTCAGTACCATGAATATTACCTACTTAACAATATTATATCATTCCTTTTCTGGTATTGTGTTTTAGGTTCTTACTGGGAAGACCATCATATTGAAGAACATTGGCAAATTTCTAGAAGCCATGAAAGGTATTTATGATTACTTCATATGTATGAAACTGATACAAATATGCCTCTGTCAAAATTTTAATATGTTCTTGAATCTCTAAAATATGCGTGTTAAATTTCAGTCCTTTAAGTGTACCTCTTATTATACTATTCTCTCAAAACCATAAACTTCATTGTTGGTTATCTAATTCATATATGCAATGCATTCCCTTAAGAAAGAAGACAAGGAAACAATACCTTTAGAGATACCTTTTTTGATTTATAGCTACATTAGAGCTATGTGTTGACACTTCAAATCTGTATAGTCTCAAAATATTTATATGTTACAAATGAAGTAGTGATAATGTTTGTCCAAAACCCAGGAATTATGTAATAGTCCATGATAAAGTTGGTTATATCCATATATTTATAGAGAAATTGCTAAATTAATTGAGAGTACATTTTATGAGCCCCATTGTGGCTCAAAACCATCTGTAATAATATCTGACTCCCTCTTCAGAGTGTCTGAAGAAAGCTAGGGTGTACTCATATAAGTAAATAAACCTTTAAAACATAATAAAGTAATCCCATGTAAAAATGATGTTATAAATATTAGCCATGTAATAATCACCACAGGTAACTTGAACAATCCATAATTAGAATAACTTGAATATATGAAGGGATAAAACCTTAAGATCTGATGCTTCTTTAACATTAAGGCCAAATTAAAAACTTAATTCATATGGATTAAATGATTGATCTTGGTAATAAGTGTGGTAAAGATTTCACATGTGTCAATTATCGTTGCAGGCATGTAAGAAATCATAGTATAGAGGAACCCAATGAATGTGATCTGTGTGATGAAGCCTTTGCAAGACCCAGTCATCACCAATACAATAAAAGAAAACATATGAGAGAGAAAACTTACGAATGTAATCAGTGTGGTAAAGCATTTCCAAGACCCAGTCATCTCCAATATCATAAAAGAACACATACTGGAGAGAAACACTATGAATGTAATGAATGTGGTAAAGCCTTTGCAGGTCACAGAAGTCTCAAATATCATAAAAGAATACATAGTGGAGAAAAACCTTATGAATGTAATCAATGTGGTAAAGCCTTTGCACACCACAGTAGTCTCCAATGTCATAAAAGAACACATACTGGAGACAAACCTTATGAATGTAATCAATGTGGTAAAGCCTTTGCAGGTCAAAGTAGTCTCAAATATCATAAAAGAATACATAGTGGAGAAAAACCTTATGAATGTAATCAATGTGGTAAAGCCTTTGCATACCACAGTAGTCTCCAATGTCATAAAAGAACACATACTGGAGAGAAACCTTATGAATGTAATCAATGTGGTAAAGCCTATTCACAGCACAGTAGTCTCCAAAGTCATAAAAGAACACATACTGGAGAGAAACCTTATGAATGTAATGAATGTGGTAAAGCCTTTGCAAGACCCAATGATCTACAATACCATAAGAGAACACATACAGGAGAGAAACCTTTTGAATGCAATCAATGTGGTAAAGCCTTTGCAAGAACCAGTCATCTCCAAGATCATAAAAGAACACATACTGGAGAGAAACCTTATAAATGTAGTCAATGTGGTAAAGCCTTTGCATGGTGCAGTGCTTTCCAATATCACAAAAGAACACATACTGTAGAGAAATCATAGGAATGTAACAAATGTTGCAAAACCTTTGCAGTTCTCAGTAATCTCCAAAGACATAAAAGAACTCAAACCGGAGAGAAACCTTAGTAGTGTAATCAATGCGTTAAAGTATATTCACAAGGGAGAAGTCTCCAAATTCTCTGTGCTGGAGAGAAACCTAATTCATGAATGTAATCACATATTAAGTGGGAATTAGGGCGCTATAATAGTAAGAATATTATAGACATGTGTTCTTGGGATTATTTCAAATCTGGAGATGGTTCTTTTGATGCTTTGTCAGAGAAGGTTGCTACCAAATACCCTTGTCTGAAGTTTCCTTGAGTTTATCATAAAGATGTTTACATTAATTGCATTCACAAAGTTAATGTTGAAAATCACAGCATAGGTTTTTGACTGACAGTCTTTAACAAGCATAGAAACTAAGAACGGAAAAATACAAAATGTAAAGTTCAAAATGCAAGGCATCATCAGGAAGTTGAATGAAGTTAAATCCTGTAATCAAGGATATCCAATGGTATTAAAGGAATGACTACATTAGGGCAAGATTCAATCCAGCTAAACATATGGACTTGTAGATGTATGAATGTAAACTATATCATGTTAGGGGTTATTATTACCTGGTATTTTTTTTTCATGTGGAGATACAAATGTACAAATATCTGTCATACTGAGAAGGGATGGATCTTTATTGTTATTCTGGATTTCAATTTAAGATCAAAATGAAAAGCTTAGATTCAAGCATGGTGTTACATGATTTTTATCACACCAATCTGGAGACAGAGCCTCTGAGTTCAAGGTTAATCTACTGAGCATGTTCAAGGACCACCGAGCTTAGGCAGTGAAGATTTTGAAAAGTAGAAAGTGGGTGATAATGTAATGAAAGGGGCCGTGTTTCAGTCACATCAAAGAGCAGAACTCACCAGCTTTGTCTATGTGGCTTCGGATTTAGAGGCAAGAATAGAAGGGACTAGTATAATAATGCTGGATAGCTGCAGTTCAAGAATTAGAAGTGATGGATAAGAAATCAGCATCACTGAGGTAAAATATTCTGGGTACTGTTTTCTGAGTGACAAAGAAGATGTGTTCCAGAAATCACCAAGGTTGGACCGAGTGGTGCTGCTGGTCTTGGACATGTGTAAGAATCACCCAGGTGGTACTGGTTTCGAATGCATGAAGTTGTCATGCAGAGCAGGTGAGGCTTGGCACCATTGATTGAGCATAATGGAGTCTGTCTGCAAAGTGTATTTGCAGCAGTCGTACCCAGTATAATGAAAATGCAAGTACCATGGGATGAGCAGCAAGAACAGCAGGAGCAGGAGAGCAGAGTCAACCAGAACTTAGAGTGATATAGAGGGCAGAGATAGAAAAGTGGCCCAATCTCTTTGAAGAAGCAGAGATGATCATGTGCGGACCCCGTACATTGAAAACAAAAAGCTGTGATATTGAAGTTACCTTGGAGACAACAATATTTTGAGATATTAGAACTCTGGGACACCTGTTCAGGAAAACTGCTTTAAAGGAATAAAACCAGTAAAAAAGAAAGTATTGTGCGTTCTGTGCACAAAGCAGAAAGGAGTTACAGATCAGAAGAGTGTTTGACATCAGACCTAGACATGCAGAGTTTTGAGATTGCTCAGCTGGTTTTTGGTCTTTTATACATCCAGGAATTCCTCACAATGACCTTTAGGAATGGTGATGTGTATCCTGTTAATTTGAAGACATGTGATATGCTTTGTGTTTCTGAAAATATATGTGATTACTATTACATTATAAGATTCATCTTAGAAGAGTCTTTGAACTTTGGACTCTTAACATTTTTGAACCTGATATAGAGGATGGGGACTTTTGGAGTTCGACCTCATGTATTCTGCATGTTTAAGTATGATCCCTATACACTCATGAGTTTTAACAATCATATGGGGGCCAGGCAGTGGAATGTGGCAATTTACATATGCTAAGCTAAGTGAGTGGCATTATGTGGTGGTGTGGCCTTGTTGGGGGATGTGCATCACTGTTGGGGTGGGCTTTGAAATTCCTACCAGTGCTGAAGAGACCCTCCTTTTAGGTCCCTGGAAGACAGTCTCTTCCTAGCTTCCTTGGGCTAAAGGTGCAGAACTCTCAGCATCTTCTCCAGCATCATGTTTGCCTGATTGCCTGCCATTCTTTCTGCTAGGAGGAAAATGTACTAAGCCTCTGAAATTTTAAGTCAGCTATCCATTTCTTTTATAATTTCCAATTTGGTGGAGTGCACCCTTTTTTTAAAAAAAAACTATGTCGTTAAGATTCTCTGGATCACTTCATTGTCTGTTATTTTATCTCCAATTTCATTTTAGATTTCATTATTTTGTATATTCTTTATCTTTTATTAAGGGTTTGTGTATCTTTTCTAATAAAAGTCTCAAAAGACCAACTCCATGTTTCATTAATTCTTTGTATTATTTCCTTTCAATTTTATTGATTTCTGCTCCCAACTTGATAATTTCTTGATGTCTCCTCCTTGCTTTCATTGCTCCCTCATTTCCCTCTTTGGTAGTCTATAAAGCATGCTCTTAAATTACCAGCATGGGAGCTCTGCAAGTTGCATATTCATTTCCATTGAACTTTAGAAAGTCTCTAATATCTTCTTATATTTTTGTATAGACCCATTTTTCTCTCATACAATTAGGTTGTAGTCAGTTAGCTATCTTCCCTCATCTCTTACAACACTGAGACATCAATAGATTTTTCCCCCCTCAGGTCATGTCTTTTGTCTCATCATAGAGTGTGCTGTCTCCTGGTCTGATGCAATCAAGGACATGAGGGTCCCAATTTCTAGGGTCACACACGGGGCTGTCTTTTTGATCTCTGGGATGGAGTTTTGTCCTTTCCTACCAGAAGGGTCCTCTCCTTATAAATGGCCCCATGGATGTGAGAGCTAGCCATGGCACACTCGCCATCTGTGTCTTGACTCTGGGGAAAAGATTACCTTACCACAGTGAGGAGGGCATGCCTAAGTCTATGAACCCACAGAAAGTGGACACAACAGGACCGGAAGTGTCCATTTGAAGAACAGGAAGTGGTTGTGCTGCCACCGGAAGTGGCCGTGATGTCACAGGAAATGACAGCCCTAACCGGAAGTGAGTGTACATCACAGGAAGTGATTCACTTTAAGAGGAATTGCCTGTTCAATGGCCAGAAGTGACTGTCAGTGTCACAGGAAGTGGCCAGGTCTTGACAGGATGTGGCTGTAACTTAACAGGAAGTGGACGTCCACCATAGAAAGTTGCTTTAATGACTTTAATGTCCTTTCTCTGCTCTAATGACTTTTTCAGAGCTGCCAGTTCAGCTCTCTGGGCTGGCATTTCTACCAGGTGTGGTCTTGTCCATGTGATCTCAGTATTGGACACTACCGCTGCCCCAGCATACCCCTGTCCATCCTGAATGAGGCTGTTGCCATTGGTGAACCCCGTTACCCCTGCATCCATCTGAGCAATCATACAGAGACCCATCCAGTGAGGTCAGGGTCTGGCAGCAGGGCAGCTGAGAAGTTATCCTGGGGGCATTCAAGGAGAGAGGCTGGCAATGAATTATTCTGCCATCATCTTTAACCAGGAACTCAATTGTTCATCCATAATCAATCAATAATTGGAAATAAACACAAATCAATTGGGAACCGATTGTCCATCAATCAGTTTTCAGTCAGGGACCTATCAAATGTCCAGCTGCCGATCAGTCACTTGATTGGTGATAATAGACTATATTGATAATAGTCTAAAGCTAATAGACTGCCAGTCGACGACCAGCTAGTCATAAGCTGCCAATCGATGATCAGTAAATAATAACCAACTGATTGAAGATTAATCAATGATGAATATTCAACACACGATGAATCAGTCAATAATTAATCAAAAATCAATATAATTAAACAACAACAATTGCTCAATTACTTTGGTCTTCACTGGACCAAAAATTGACTCTACTGATTACTGATGGTTGTGAACTGTGGGTGCCTAACTGACTATAGGTTGATTGATTAATTGGTGACATATTGGCCATTGGCTAATGCAAGGATGCCTGGTCCGTGTATGTGTTCCCGAGGTCTACAAAGATCAACTGAAGTTGGGAGAGTAAGGGTTTTGTTTTTTTTTTTTTTTTTTTTTTTTTAGCAGCTTCTTAAATAGTCTGAATTTTTCAAGGCATCTCAGAGGTCCTGCATTGTTGTTTTGTTTCTCCTTCCAATGGGAAGTCATTTATAAACTGATGAAGAGACTCTATCTGTTGATTTTAGCAATGCAGGGTGTTGATCTTTATCAACAAAAGGTGGTCTGTTTCCATTTTACTTTTAGGGTAACCCTGGTCTTGTGGAGGGGACACATTTGATTCTCAGGGTCACATTATATCCTTTTTTGAGGCTAAAATTTTTAGACATCACTTAAGGTCTTCTGATTTGGCCTTGGCTGCCAACAGGGTCTTTGCCAGGTCTCCAGTCTGTTGCTTCTGTCCTCTACTCTGCGTCTCCTCTGCAGTCTATCCTCCATTAAACACTCTCTTTGCCACTATCCTTAAATCTCTCAGACAACTCTTTCCTAACTACTCCACCATCTGGGGCTTTGTCTTCACAGCTGGTGTTCTCTGATTGACAAAAGCTCAAGCCACCGCAGCCTTTGCTTCTGGTGATTCAGTGTCCATGTGTGTGTATTGTCAAAAATGTCTCCATGACCCTGTCTAAACAAAAACGGCAGGACTTTTATTTTCTCTTATACATTCTCTTATACATTCAGGCCAAATTTGTGAGCCATCTTGAGGCCACCTCGAGACCTGCCAGCAGAGATGGGCAGTGGACAAAAGGCCTCTTTTAACCTTCAATGGTGTTATAATCTCAGTCTGTGTGAGTTAGGGTAAAGCAAGCATATGGGGGGGAATCCTGGATGGGACCAGTAACCAGCTCCCTGGCCTCTTCTGTGGTGAAGGGAACAAGGAAAATATGGTAGACATAGACTCCCTTCAAGTCAATATCACTTCATCAAGTCACCTCATCAAAGTCACTAGTCAATATTACCCCTTAAACTCACATTTTCAAAGTCATCTTGTTCTGAGAATCACAAACGCAGCACACAAAAACACAAATCAAACCTTCCCTGTCTATCACAGATACAACAAACAACCAGAAAGTGACACTCATGAGAACGACCTCTCTGTGACTCCCCAAATGAAAGTCCATCTTTTTCTCTCTATCAGGCAGACTTAAGGAATAACCAGGAAGTGGTCCAAACCCACAAGAAAAGACCCTGATTGGTGGGCATCTCTTGGCTGCCCTGAGCCCAGAATAAATTAATTAATTTGCGTGAATTATTTAATTTGAATAATTGTGAATACATTCTTAGCTATTACTAAATGTGTGTGGTGTGTGTGAGCATGTGTGTGAGGCTGGGGGTGACGGTGAGCAAGGGATCGAATGTTAATCATTCATTGATAAATAGCCAATAAATAATCTATCGATAACCAACACATAATTGATGATCATTGATCAATAACCAATAATCAATCTATCAATAATCAATGCCTAATTGATGATCGGCTGATGTGCATGTACTTCAGGCCGAGTCTCAGGAGGCCTCCCGACAATGACATAGCCACAGCTCCCAGATATGTTTTTCAGACTGAAACCTGCCACAGACACAAAATCAAGGCCTTGTTCCCAGAAGGATGTGACACCGAATATGTATATATGTGTATATGTGTATGTGTGTATATGTATATGTGTATGTATATGTATATGTATGTATAAATATATACATATGTGTATATATATATATATATATATATATATGTGTGTGTGTGTGTGTGTGTGTGTGTATGTGTATATTTATATGTGTCTGTTTCGGTGGATATATATATATATATATATACACACATATATATATATGCACACATATGTGTATGTATATGTGTGTATGTATGTATATATGTGGGTGTGTGGGTGTGTGGGTGTATGTACATATGCATGTGTGTAGGTACATATGTATACATGTGTGTGTGTGTGTATATATATATATATATATATATATCAGTAGTATATATTCACTAGGGCTCCGTACATTAGACTATTAATATCAGACTCTACTATTCCTAGAGTAAACCAGGCCCATGCTCAGGTCACCAAATCCAGCGTCTTTCCACTTTCACACGGCAGCAAGGCAATCCCCCTGACTCGGCATTCGGGTGACTGGCTTCACAGTCCCGCAGCCCCAGGCCCGACCTCCTTCTCCTTCCTCGGGCTCCCGCCCTTCTCTATACATTATCTTTATGTCTTTATTGTCACTGTGTGGGAATATCACGTGTGAGTATATTCTGGGGAAACCCACGCCTGTCTCCTCCCCATCAGTTCCTTCTGGTCTGTGTCCCCACATCCACACCTCGAACTCACATGCTCTAAACTCCCTGAGCCAGTGAGTGCTGCCAGCGTTTGCATGCTGTGGAGACATGTCATGGACTCCGGGCGGCCTCTCCATGGGAACACACCTGACGCCATCCCCTTGCCATCGATGGCCTAAGTGTGATATATAATATAATAATATAATAAATACATAATACATAAAAAATAATACATGATATATAACATAACATATAATATATAATAGGCAATATGTAATGTGTAATGTGTAATATTTAATGTGTAATATGCAATATGTAATATACAATATGTAACATATATAATATGTAACAAATAATATATATGTATTTATAATATATAATAATATATACATAAAATGTGACCCCTCTCCCCAAGGCCATCGATGGCCTTGGCAGTAGGTGGAACTATGCCAGTCCTCTCTCCATCTATGCAGAAATTTGGGGTGTGAGTGTGTCCACTAATGACAAGTAACTGGTGGGGGGGGCTGCAATAGCGCACCCCCCCTTTGATCTTACAGCATCATTTTGTCCAAATGTCAATTAAATACGTAAATATGAGAAGGAATGATGGGCAGGATGGAGTGAGGAGAATCCGAAACTCTGTTAAATGACAACTTCACGTCAGGCATGAGATTCATGCTGAAAGCTATGAGCCACGCTGGAGTTCTTCCACCTGTAACAATACCAGTGTATTCTAATGTTGGATCAATAATTGAATATTTCAAAAAGTTAGAAAGAAAAACCAAGTCTTACAAATAGCATTAACATATATTATATATTGTATATCATATAATATATAGTATGTAGCATGTAGTATTTACTATATATTATGTAGTCTAGTATATAGTATATAGTATATAGTACACTATACATTACACATTACATATTACATGTTATGTGTTACATGTTACATATTACATATGGTATATTATATACGGTATATGATATTATATGTAATACTTTATATATTGTACATTATACATTATATAAAAATTAGATATATGCAATCTGGAGCTGGAGGAAGACATAAAAGTAAGATGAAGATTGCTAGAGACATGGGAAGGCAAAATTGGAGTGGTGGTTAAAAGTAATGGAGAAAAAGAGAGAGGAAAGACCACAACGCTGCACATGCACAGGTAGGTAGAAATCTCATACCAAAGCCCTCTTTTATTCATTCAACACATAGAGACGCCGCACAGACAACACAGAGGAGGGCACGATGTCCACGCGGGAGATGCACCTCACTCATACAGGAGTGGACTTGAGAGCAGCGTTGGGTCTCTCTGTGCCTCTAAATGTCAGACACCACATGTGGATGGGGAGGGGGGTTCAAGGCCCAGGACTGACGTACCCAACTGTGTCATCAACTATGCTGTTGTTGTTGTTATTGCTATATTATTATTATTATTATTATTATTATTATTAACTATGTTATTTTTATTATTGTTATTAACTATGTTGTTATTATTAACTACATTATTATAATTATTGTAATTATTAACTATGTTATCATTATTATTATTAACTATATCGGGCAAAAATCTGTCATGAATCCAACAAGAAAATAAGACTTGGAACTGATTAGCTCCATTATATTATTAACTACATTATTATTATTATTATTATTATTATTATTATTATTTTATTAACAAGTACATTACTATTAAGCATATTATTAATTTATTGTTATTATTATTATTATTATTATTATTATTATTAACTATATCCACGAAAATTTTGCCAAGAAACTGACAAGAAATTAGTCATGTATGGCAAACCATCATCAAAAATTCTGAAAAATTCATGCAACCGAAAGACTAAACCAATTCTGACCTAGGAAATAAAATAATAAATTTGGAGATTTGGATGGAAAATTTTTGTGATAAAACTAAATACATAGATACCTTGTTAAATTTGGAGCTTTTCATATAAAATAATACAAATAAAACTTTAGACATAAAAACCATTTCTAAAATAAAGAAAAAGGAACTAGGAAGTTTTCTGATAAAAATTAATTTTTACATGCAAAATATTTCTGAGATAGTTGAACAAATATATAGAAACATCAAAATTGAAGTATTTATTGCATAATAATAATGCTAAAATAGCAAAAATACAAAATAAGTTTATTTAGTTTAGAAATATGTCCCAAGTCTACCATTTTATCTTTGTTATTTTCCATGATAATCTTCAGTTTTGACACTTTTTCTATTTAAAGGCCGCTATCACTTTTACAAGTTTGGATTATAGTCATTTTTTATATTTCAGTCTATCCCAGGCATGTTGTATACATTTAGGCCTTCCTTGGAGGTATTATATATTCATGTGTTTTGCTGATTGTTTTGTTTCATGGATATCCTGAAAATTTTGGGCTATAAAAATTCTTATTGTAGTGGGTTTTGGGAGGGCATTTACCTTCTTGATCCGGGTGTGGCAGTCATATGATGGGTATCCTTAGTATGTCTTTTTTCAGACCTCCAGTTATTTATCTTTCAGATGAAGGTGTGTGGAGAGGTGGCAGGAGAATGGAAATCTTTTGGGCTATCAGACTGCTGAGTGAAACTTGATTTCTTGCATTGGGCTCAGAGATCAGGGAAGTTAGGTGGGGTAAGGGAAGCTTATCTGTGTAGGTCTGAAGTCTGAGGAATGTGCAGGTGAGATCTATTTTGCTTTTTTGCTTCTGTTTTTATTTTTAAGTCGTATTCTCTTTTGTTCCACTATATCACATTTTTAAATTCTATTTTCTTGTATTACTTCAAGTGATTTATTTATTTTTTTCCTCTCTAAGCACTTCTACCTGTTTGCCTGTGGCTTTCTGTGTTTCTCAAAGTTGGTTATTTTTATGCTCACTAAAGACTTTTGTCATCCTCATAAGATACAATTTTAGAATCTTGCTCTTCATGTGTGTTTGGGTAGCTAGGGCAGGAGAACTGGGTTCCAATAATGCCAAATTACATTGACCTCTCTGGTTATGTTCTTGCATTTTTCTTTCACCACCTGGTTATTTCTGTTGTTAACTTGCTTGGGCCCACAGACTAGAGCAGGCCACTTTGTATACAGGTAGTGCCATCTCTGGTTATATCAGGACTTCTATGTCCTTACTTAGTGCAACCGCCATGTGTCCCCATGTCTCTGATTAAGGCAGACCTCCTGAAAGCCAGGTTGACTTTGGGGTCTGGGGTAGATATATTGATCTGTTGGAGTACAGACTGAAATACAATGTAGCTCAGAAAGAGCTTGATAGACACAACATTTGCTGGTCTCTATGGGGGTTCAAAATGGTGAGGGTATCTAGTCAAAGGTCTGACCTATGTTTCTAGATATGGAAGACCACCTGTTAGATGGGTAGGATATTAGATATGGGATATAAACCATGCTTCCATAAGTTCAGACTGTAGAGGTCCTTATTGAAATTCTTTCTTCTTTTTTTTTCCTTTTTTTGGTATTCTGTGTTAGCATGGTTTAGTATATGGGACAAGGAAGCTTGGAAGGAAATATAGGGCACTATATTATAATCTGAAGTTCATGATTTAAAAGTTATAAGGGTACAACTTGGAAGAATCATCTTCAGCAAGCCTGCACAGCTATGTATTTTAAGTTTTACTGAAGTAATATTTCATGTGTTAAAATCATATTTGTTATTAAGTTATATAAAGATTCATTAGATTAAGTTGAAGTTTCTTCATAAATCATGGAAATTATAATTGACTGAGATGTTCTTTGTACTGAAGAAACTGAAGTTATATTTATTGGTGCATGGATGTACAATGAACATCACATTGCCTTTCAAATATCTATGGTTAATAAATTAGATCTTTGCTATTGCACATCTCATTCGTGAAAGATAAAGTCTTACCATCCATGTAGGGTGATGAGTGCAGATACTCAAAACTGCTTCAATGCTTTGGATAAATCATATTTCTGTGCAATATCAATGCTTGTTTCAAGAGATTGTAAAAAAATCAGTATCTGTTTAATGGGAAACAAACAGGACAAGAACATTTTAATGAATAAATGATATCAGACATTTAAGGAAAATACAACATCCATACTTCAGAGATAATTCTATGAAATGAAAATTGGATGCAGGCTATCTCATGTTCCACATAGCACAACGTGGAATCAGATATCGGATTCCAAATAGAAAAAAAGGGACGACAAATAGAACAGAAGCTATGAAGTATTATGTGTGAGACATGGAAGAACATTTTAATTTACATACTCATAAAGCACTGAAGGGAATATCATAAGATTGCAGCCCAACAGTTTAACTTAAAGGAAAAAGAAAAAAACAGACTTCCTTGATAATCAGGAATGATACCGAAGTGTGTGGTGTGCCTTCTTTCAACCATGTGAAGTCAATAACATGAGCTTAAAGCAGAAAGTAAAGAAATTTCACAAAATGCTATTTGTGTTCCAAGGACATGTAGGATTTCTCTGTAGAAAATAACTTGGAGTCTCAACTCTCAAAAGTTTTTGAGGGATCTTTAAGTTTGATCTGTAGTCTGGATATAATGAGTATGGTATGGGTCCAAGTCTAATGCTCATGGGCACCAAATACTTCCCATAGACTACCTCAGGCAAGGACAGCATTTCAATAGTAGTCACAGTGGAGTGAAGAGTCAGCCTCCATGCACATTCCCAATTCATTTGACATGGTATTAACACCCAGTATACAACAAGTATAGAATATGACATTATCAAAGCACTGATTCGTCCCTATCTACAGGTCTGCAAAAGTACTGAGAAATGTTCAAATTGACAAAGTCATAATTCAAACAGTGTATGAGGAAAAATTTTATATATATTAACCAAGATGGTACAATAATCTCCTTAGCAAGATTTTATTATAAGCCAGAATCATAGCAATCAATCCAAAAATGGAGTTAAAGTTTCAATTTAATTCAGTGTGTATATTATGGGCCAAAAATAATGTATTTGAAACAAACATAAACCAAATGCAATGCTCCATCAGTGTCACTGATTGTATTCTAACCAAGTTACATAAGTTGGCCTAACAGACATACATTTGTGTTGTTGCAATGTAATCCAAGACAGTACTGTTTCAAATGAAAAACAAACTAGACATGAATGAAAAATATAAGGTAATTACTAACATTAGCAATACAATTCTCTCTCAGAAATGGCATGTGAATACTTTCATTTCTTTGAGAAAAATGTATGAAATTGTTCGCACACTTCTTAATGAGGTGTGAACAAGCATCAACAAAGAAATGTTTCATCAAATGTCACTGACTGCCAGGGACTGATAATCAAACAATTGATCAGCATAGTAAATCAGTGAATGTCTGCACAAGTACTGATATTGGACAGAATGGGTGTTTAATCTTTATAAATCCAGGCAGTTTTGGATTTAGAACAATAGCATGTTCTCTCGATGACAGAGTCACAGGAAGTTTAGAGATATTCTGTAAACATGGCAAGCATACAATAGTATATGAACAACAAAGTTTATGTTCTACTGCTGGCTCAACGTGTCTTGTGAGACTGCTCGTCCCTACACTAGACAATGGAAGACATAATGTCCCGTGATTCTTCTCAAATTGTGAATGGTGACAAAATGTTAAAACTTTCTCAACTCTTGTCTATGGAAGTTCTGATGAAATCCAATTGTGATCATACAAATTGTTTTCAACACAGGGTCTGTTCCAAGTTGTCTATGAGAATAATTCCCCTTCGAATATTCATGCCATGGATATGAATGAAATCATGCACTTGAGGATGAAGAACAGGATCTTCACAACATGTTTTCAGAAATGTTTTGATCAAAAGTTTTCAGACCTCAGATGTAGTGCTTGAGGCCAGAATTTTCCTGATGTGTCGAAGGTGTTCACAACATGTTTTCAGAAATGTTTTGATCAAAAGTTTTTAGACCTCAGATGTATTGCTTGTGGCTAAAATATTCCTGATGAGTACAGGGAGTTCACAACATGTTTTCAGAAATGTTTTGATCAAAAGTTTTCAGACCTCAGATGTAGAACTTGAGGCAAGAATCTTCCTGATGTATCCAGGGAGCATGACACAGGATGAATGGAAAGGATCTGTGAATATAAATAAGTATAGATCCATAGAGCAGTAGCCTTAACACAGACACTTGGTGTAAATGTGCTTGTGTGTGATGTTTGTCTGCATAAGAAACGGACATCACAACTGCTTCTTCTTAGAGCCTAGCAGACATGAAGAAGCTGTGTGCTTTCACTATTTCCTTTTTGATCCTGAGGTTTTCTTTCATCGTGTGCTGTTTGACTGAACCCAGTTGCTTTTGGAGGATAAAGAATAGTGAAGATAATCATGGAGATATGAGAACTGACTGTGGTTTTTACCTTCGGACAATCGAGGGACCTATTGACAATTTTTATGATGACATGTTTGAACTTAGGTAAGTCATGACCATTTATTCCCTGCTTCAATGTTATGCATTAGAAATACTTATCTGTGTACACAAACAGTGGAGTCCTGTCCTGTTCTTTCTTCTGTAACTTTAGGAACCACTGAAAGTAAGTATAATGTCAATTACTATTTGAACACTATCAAATGTGTCACAGTTTAGTTTAGCTTTAAACACATGGAGAAATCACTTGGACAATGAGAGAGACTGCATCCTATATGTTGAGTTTTTGTGAATATCATAGATAGAAAGAGGTTTCCTAATCTGCCATGAATTCACAATTCCCACCTTTGGCCAGAGTTCAATATGAAGAGACAACATCACTGCCTATATTCAACTGTCTGCTAATGATTACTGTATGAGCATGCAGCTAAATCCCTTCTTAAATGGTTATCTAATTTGGTCTCCAACAGTTGGACATAGATTCATTCATTGAAATATTTGTGTATATGCAGGACTACTTTACCTGCTTGAAAATATAACATATGCATTCTTGTGAATGTACATATACCTTGCTTGGTAAAATAGTTTTTATATGAGCCTCTCCTGCCACTGTGCAGTTGACATTGTATGTGGAAAAAGACTTACAGTCTAAATATTTTGTTACCAGAATAATCTTTTGGTCCAATTTCACAAATGGCATCCAGCCATTAGGCTCAGCACAATCAGGTAAATAGTCAATAATTCTATTAATTAGTGAATAAATATAACATTAGAGAAAATATAGACGAATAAATATAGTATTTGTGGAAAAGAAGCTGTTTTCATTGTGGCTCCATAGTTATGAGTTCTTAATTGTGAGGTGTTATCATTGGTGGCTGCAGATGAAGATGGATGGACTGTTGTAAATACCTTTGAGTGAATCAATGTGCCTGTGACATCTTTGACTGTCTCTGACTCTTATCCCATCTCTTTTTAAGTTTTCCTATCTTTGGGATTTAAAACATACATTTCCAATTGTTACCAATAGTACAATGTGTATACTCTTTGATAATGATGGTAGGTTTGAATAATTAAAATGCTCTGTTAGGTCAGTAGGAATTTTATTTCTTATGCATTCTGTATTATTCCACACCTCATTGGAAAGAGTGGAATTCTCATTGGTGGCCTATTTATAAGCCACACCAAGGTTTAAAATTACAAATATATGAACTGTGCCAATACACTTTTCAGGTTTAGAAAGAAAATGATACCTGCAAATACTCAACTGAAAAAATGCAAATTTCAGCAAAGGAGCATGTTAGATATATTTGTCCTGATTAGTGGTAATTGCTAGTAGTAATAGATGAACTGCCAAATATGCTGGGTTAAATGAACACATTTCCTATGGAGATAAGATCACTGTGCTCAGAAATAACATAAAGAATTTCAATGAATAGGGAAGAATGAGGTGTTAAGAGAAATGTGTCACCAGTTTTATGAAATTGGCATAGTAACAAAACACTAAAAGGTAACATTAAATTGATGTGTAAACGAATATAAAGGATAATATTCTTGTTATGTGCTATATTGTACAATTTTGAATATTTTGAAATGGATAAATAAATATAAATGAAAATTATCCCAAAATAATTATTCTGATTGTTGAATTTAAATAGTTGAAGATAAAAATCATGACCATTACAGTGCATAATTCCCGAAGAATATTTTGTCTGTTTGTAAACAATTTAGTACTCAACAATAGACATAGGATCCTCAGGTATGGATATTATGAAATATGCATTAATGATATTCTAGTGTATGAAAGGATAGAATATAAAAATTGAAAAAAAATTGATGTATTATTTGATTTTCAAAACATTCAATATTATTAAGATGTTTGATGCATAAAACACATTTAAATAATAAAATAAATTTAAGGAGAAACTGTTATGTCTTTCATATGGGGTTTCATTCACACATTAAGCATGTTTCATGTGCTTTTTTATGTATATGTGGAATTACAACTCCAAAGTTATTTTATAGCAGTCTTACTTAAGAAGATTATAACAAGGATAACATTCAGAGATATCATGAATACAAAATTTATTATATCATATTGCCCAATATTTATGAATTCTTAAATTGTATTCAGTTCTAAAGATATCTTCTATATGAGGCTTATTTCAAGACTTTTAGACAGGAATTTAGCATGTCTTATATGACAAACTTTACTGCTATTGGAACATTGTGTTTCAATCATCTCCCTCATTCATCATTATGCCTTATTTTAGATTACCAGAAAAAAGATATGAGTTTTTTTATGGTAATGTTGTTTGCTACTGATGAGATCAACAAGAATCCTTATATCTTACCCAATATCTCTTTGTTATTCTTCAACATTATTGATATGTGTCAAGATACATTGAGTTTTCTGGAAATAGTACATTTACCAGAAAACTATAGCATTGCTCTTATTAATTATGTCTGTGGAGAAGGTCCACGTTGTGAGGTAAACCTTACAGGACCATCCTTGAAAACATCTTTAAAATGGGCACTTCAATCTAGGACACCAAAGGTAAGAATATATGACACTGAATGAGTTAACAACATTAAATTCTATTTACAGGTGCCTACACGAAACCTAGGGTAACATGCATTTATGAGTGTTCTGCTATACTCCCTACACAAAAACACACACTCACACACATTATATATAGTAAATAATTAAGTAATCAGATAATAGATAGTTTGGGAAAACAGGAAAATTGTGTTGTAGGAAATTCAGACATGTCAGGAATAGTCTACAATCTATAAGGAATAATACATCATATTTCTAGTATAATCTTACAGTCCATAATAGGAGTTCTGAAATGTGAGTAGTGTTACTTGTATATGATTACATGAATCTTAACAATCATATTACTCAAATTGATGTTTTATGATCTCTTCTACATTCTATAGGTTTTCTTTGGTCCATTTAGTCCTAACCTAAGCGACCATGACCAGTTTCCCTATGTCCATCAGGTAGCCACCAAGGACACATATTTGTTCAATGCCATGGTCTCCTTGATGCTTCATTTTAGATGGACTTGGATAGGAGTGGTCATCTCAGATGAAGACCAGGGCATTCAGTTTCTCTCAGATTTAAGAGAAGAAATGCAAAGGCATGGGATATGTTTAGCTTTTGTGAATGTGATGCCAGAATCCATGGAGATATACAGAGAAAGAGCTAAGATATATGATAAGCAAATTATGACATCTTCAGCAAAAGTTGTTATTATTTATGGTGAAATGAACTCTACAGTAGAAGTCAGCTTTAGAAGGTGGGAATATTTAGGTGCTCGGAGAATTTGGATCACAAACTCACAATGGGATGTTATCACAAATAAAAAAAGAATTCAGCCTTGATTTCTTCCATGGGACTGTCACTTTCGCACACCACAGAGCTGAAATGGCTAAATTTAGGAATCATATGGAAACAATGAACTATGACAAATACCTAGTATCTGAGTCTATGCTGGGGTGGAATTATTTTAATTGTTCAGTCTCTAAAAACAGCAATAAAATGGGTCATTTTCCATTCAATAACTCATTGGAATGGACCTCACTGCACAAATATGACATGGCCTTGAGTGAAGAAGGTTATAATTTGTATGATGCTGTGTATGCTGTGGCCCACACCTACCATGAAATTATTCTTCAACAAGTAGAATCTCAGATACCAACAGAACTCAAAGGAGTATTCACTGACTGTGAGCAGGTAAAATTTCTTGCCTTTCATTATGCTTAGAGATATCAATGTGATCTTTTAAATGGCAACAGAGAAACACCTGACATTTGTTAGAGATTATTCTTTCATTAGAAATGTTTCTACACTGAAAAACTCCCTAATTGATCTTTTACATGGATGAATATCAATTTCAAGGATCACATTTAATAGGAGAGGATACATTTTTTAAGATAACAGTGAGTTTTGTGAAAATGTATCTCAACGTTTCCACAAGTGAGCTTAAAATTTGAAATAGGAGCCAAGAGTTTTGTCATGAAAACCTTAAGTGATGACAAGACTAGAATACTTTCTAAAGAATAATTTCTCAAGGATAAATACATGTGTTTTAACTAATATTTACTCATTTAAATTAACAATTATTTACAAAACCATAATCATTAAGACTATATATTTTATTCTGTTTATATTTATCTCATATATGTTTACTCTTTATACATGAAAGACTCATAACCAATCTTTATTTTCACACTCATTCAGAATCCCCCTTCATTTTCACATGTATGCCTTCATTTTTTAAGGAAAGTATTTTTGACAAACTTTTGCAAACACACACACACACACACACACACACACACACACACATTTATACTTGTTATCTCATATATCATTTTTTCTAGCATGTTTTAGCATTGAACATTAATAAGAAGTATATTAATATTTAATTATCAAAGTAGTGTATCATTTTTACTATGTGATTAATACACTGTCTTTTATTAAAAGTCATTAAAAATGTAGGGGAAATTATCAATTTCCTTGCCTTTATTGATACACATATGTAAGAATCTAATGACGGATCTCATTTAGATGACCTACTTGCTGAAAACCGGGTATTTACTAACCCTGTTGGAGAATTGGTGAGCATGAATGATAGAGTAAATAAGTGTGCCGAGTATGATATTTTCATCATTTGGAATTTTCCACAAGGCCTTGGATTAAAAGTGAAAATAGGAAGCTATTTTCCTTGTTTTCCACAGAGCCAGCAACTTCATATATCAGAAGACTTGGAGTGGGTCACAGGAGGAAAATCAGTGGGTACAATTTTATTTTTTTCAGCTTATCTACTTTTTAGAATATGAGGCAATGAAGTATGAGCTCTGTGTTAAGACCAACTGTTACTCTTGCAAAATACCATTCTCAGTTACAAGCACCAAAATTTGATATTTTGGTGTAATTTCATGTAAATCTGGCCTTAGGGATCAAAGTCCTCAGGATTCCATGTTCAATAGCACACACAGGCCTATTCACCACTCAGGAATATATGTATTAAATTTGTATATTTAATTTAAAATTTATATATATATATATATATGTATGTATATATATATGTATATATATACATATATATACACATATTTAAACTACAGAATTTGTAGATTCTTCCTGAACTCATTCATAGCTAAATTAAAAATAGTATGTATTCATTAACAGAAATCTTTCTCTATATTCAAGGTTTTTAATTTTTAATTTGTATACACATATGTATATGTACATATATACACACAAATTATATATGTATAATTGTATGTGATATATGCATAGTATATATTTATATATGTATATTATATGCATCAAATGTATATATATATATATATATATATATATATATATATATAATTTTTATTGAATGCTTTATTTACATTTCAAATGTTATCCACTTTTCATGTCTCCCCTTCCCAGAAGCGGCCTATGCATTTCCCTGTCCACTGCCTCTATGACAGTGCTCTCTGACCCATCAACCCATTGAGTGCCATCTTCCAGCCCTTGCATTTCCCTACATTGGAGCATTGAAGCCTCAAAGGCCCAAAAACCATTGATCCTGCGGACATCCAACTTGTCTATTCTCTAGTACATATGTAATTGGACTCATGAGTTCCTTCAAGTTTATTATCTGGTTGGTGGTCCAGTCCTGGGGTGTCTGGCCAGTTGACACTGATGCTCCCACCATGGGGCTGTAAACATCTTTAACTCATTCAGTCCCATCTCTAATTCCTCTATCAAGGATCCCGTGCTCTAGTCCAATGATTGGCTGTGAGCATCCACCTTTGTATTTTTCAGGCTATAGCAGAGCCTTTCAGGAGACAGCCATATCAGGCTGCTGTTAACATGCACTTCCCTGCATCCATAATACCATCCTAGTTTGGGGATGGTATATGGGATGGATCCCCAAGTGGGGCAGTTCCTTCGTGGTCTTTTCTTCAGTCTATGCTCAAAATGTTGTCTCTATATTGTCTCCTGTGAGTATCCACCCATTCTAAGAAGGACAGAAGCATCCACATATTGGTCTTACATATTCTTGAGCTTCATGTGGTCTGTGAAATGTATGTTGGGTTTTCAGAGCTTTGGGGCTAATATCCATTTATCAGTGATTGCATACCATGTGTGTTCTTTTGTGTTCAGGTTACCTCACCCAAGGTGATATTTCCTAGTTCTATCCACTTGCCTAAGAATTTTATGAATTAATTATTTTTAATAGCCGAGTAGAACGCCACTGTATAAATTTGCCACATTTTCAGTATTCATTCCTGTGTTAAAGGACATGTGGTTTTGTTTTGTTTTGTTTGTTTTGTTTTGTTTTGTTTTGTTTTGTTTTGTTTTGTTTTGTTTCAGGCTTCTGGCTATTATAAATAACACTGCTGTGAACATAGTGGAGCGTGTGTCCTCATTATATATTCTGGGTATATGCCCAGGAATGGTATATACTCACGGTCCGATTTTCTGAGGAAGGGACAGACCGATTTCCAGAATGATTTTACCAGCTTGCAATCCCATGAGCAATAGAGGAGAGTTTCTCTTTCTTCACATCCACACCAACATCTGCTCTCACCTGAGTGTTTGAACTCCTTAGTCATTCTGACTGGTATGAGGTGGAATCTCAGTGTTGTTCTGATTTGCATTTCACTGATGACAAAGGATGTTGAACATTTCTTTATGTGCTTCTCAGCCATTTGATATTCCTCAGTTGAGAATTCTCTGTTTAGTTCTGCATTCCTCTTTTAATTAGGGTTATTTGGTTCTTTGGAGTCTAACTTATTGGGTTCTTTGAATATATTGGATATTAGCACTGTATAAGTTGTACAATTGGTAAAGATCGTTTCCCCATCTCTTGGTGGCCATTTAGTCCTATTGAGAGTGTCCTTTTCCATAGAAAAGGTTTACAATTTTATGAGGTCCCATTTGTCAATTCTTGATCTTAGAGCATAAGCTATTGGTATTGTGTTCATGAAATTTCCCCCTGTGTCCACGAGCTTAAGATTCTTCCCCAATTTTGCTTCTATAAATTTCAGTGTGTCTGGTTTTATGTGGAGGTCCATAATCAACTTGCACTTGAGCTTTGTACAGGGACATAAGAATCATTCAATTTGCATTCTTCTACACGCTGACCTCCAGGTGAAACAGCACAATTTCCTTAAAATGCTGTCTTTTCACACTGGAATGCTTTAGCTCCTTTGTCAATGTTTAAGAGACTATAGTGGTGTGGGTTCATTTCTAGGTCCTCAATTTTACTCCAGCTGGTCTACCTGGGTTATTTACTTATTACAAATGAACCTGAGAATTGCTCTTTTTGACTCTATGAGGAATTGAGTTGTAATTTTGTTTTGGATTTCATTTAATATGTAGATTGCTTTCAGCATGATGGCCATTTTTATCAAGATATTCCTACCATTCCATGAAGATGGGAGATCTTTCCCTCATCTGACGTGGTTAATTTCTTACTTCAGAGACTTTAA